>CAIGRB010033540.1:0-14364 GCA_903798255.1 Fraxinus quadrangulata | reverse complement strand
AATGCAACATTAACAAATTAAGTTGCTACTAGTAGCTCAAGTTGCTTTCGGGTCTAGTATAAACATTGATTGTGTTGATAATAATTTTACTTATCGGTCGAGACCTATGAAATATATTCAAAATTGTTTAACACCATTGTTTGGAATTTATTTGGTATCAAAATCCAACCGTCGAAGATGATAGGCCATTAATAATAAATAAAAGCATGGAAATAGTAATAAAGTTTGAGAATAAAAGTGTAATAATGGTAAAAGTTAGAGTCGACAATATACATTAAAAATAAAAAAATATAAAAACTTCATGCTTATGGATTAAAGTCGAGGGCAGAACATCAAATTCAATAATTATACAAAATTAATCAATCAACCATCGAGATTTGATTGGCTTCTGAGTTGTCAGGTATTGATATGTTATAATCAATTCAATAAAATAACCAATCTTGTCTATGCATCACATGCTAATGAATTAACCTACGCAAACATGGATTTTTGATCGGAAAAGTTGACAGAGTTGACATGGAGAGTTGTGATTCACCTTTCTTTTTTTGTTTTTTTTGTTTTTTCCATCTTTCAATTAATGCACTCCAAGTGTTGACTGCCAACATTTCTTGTCAAAATTCCTTGTTTGAGTAGTATGATTGAATGCTAATGGATTTTGTCGGCCATTTAGTTAGGGAAAAAAAACAAAGAGTGAGTTGAGGGTGATATTTAGGGATGGCAACGAGTCGAGCCTGATCGAGCCACGAGCTAAAATCGAAGCTTGGGCTTATACACGGGCCACACGAGCCGGCTCAGCTCGGTTAGATTTTCCAAAATGGGGTTTGGCCTGAGCTTCAGCTCGGTTCTACCGAGCCTTGAGCCAGGCCAAGCTTTTTTCGGACCTCGAGTTGAACGACGAGTCAACATCCGTGATGAAATTACTCCAATTACCATTATTCTATGAAATTATATTTAGGAGAAAAAAAATCTCAAATGGGATAGGGTTCTTCTACATACTAATTATTAAATGCCCACCATAATTAAATATAATATTTAATAACATTAGACATTATAAAATTTAAAATATTGCTATTATTAATATTGACGGCATCAAACAATCTTGATTTAAGTCAGAAGAGAGGAGAACATACAAGGCTTTTGGTATAATCCATCAATGTAAAATTACGAGGCTTGCTTGCAGGGGCGGACGCAGGACTTTGAAGTTAGGGGGGCACAATCGAACTTTCAAAGAATTTGGGAGAAATTTTACAATCGAAAATTTACGTTCAAAAAAATCATACCCCATGTAATTTTACATCCAAAAATTTATATGAGATATGACTTTTTCGGATGTAAAATTTCGAATTTTTGATGTCATATTTCATATAAAATTTTCTAATAAAATGATGAAAATTACATTGAAAAATTTGTATTGCAAAAATAATAAATGTTAATGAAATAATTGAATTTAAAAAAAAATGCGAGTTAGACGTCTTTCTTTATGACTCACGTTTAACGTATTTT
Source organism: Fraxinus quadrangulata (assembly GCA_903798255.1). Classification (NCBI taxonomy): domain Eukaryota; kingdom Viridiplantae; phylum Streptophyta; class Magnoliopsida; order Lamiales; family Oleaceae; genus Fraxinus; species Fraxinus quadrangulata. The sequence goes on along the minus strand of CAIGRB010033540.1, from coordinate 12,861 downwards.
TAACTATTTTCGATATTTGTTTGGACTATTTGATATGTCCATAATGTAGTTCTCGAAATAAACTTTGAGATGACATAAGTAATTTGTAGAACGATTAGCTTATGATCGTCGAAAATTTTTTAAAATTAACATATTATCGAAATTCAAATTTATTGTGATTTGCCCCCGTTTGGTGGAGATTAAAATCAAATTTTTAGTAAATTTTGATAAAAGTTAAAACAATTATGGATTCAATGAAATATGTTATTAAAATTAATTGTTAACTTTAATTTCAATTAAAATTTCAATTTCAATTGATACCAAACATGATTTGATAAAAAAAATAAAAAATAAAAAAAAAACATGATTTAAAAAAAAAAATCCAATTTCTCAAAAGTTGGGGGGCCACTTGCCCGCCCAGGACCCCCCGGGTCCGCCCCTGCTTGCTTGCTTCTTATACTGTGAGGTTTATAATGTGAAATTTATAATGTGAGGTTTGCTTGCTTCTTATACACTCTCCTTCTGCACTAAGGCTAAAATCAGTAGAAGCTTTCCGTATTTACGAGGCTAAAAGAAATAAATTCGATCCAACTTTGATATTAGGAATGACGAAACGACTAGACGAGATTCAAATAACCTCATTTCCTGTCCCCGTCTCTGCCATTTACTTATTTAACATTTTTCAATATTATTTCGAGTTTGGGGCAAGGATTATGTTCCTGGAGCTTTCCTCAATGAACCAACTAATCATGGAATTCCCGCCCCATTCGAGGCAAAGCAATGCAAAATATTTTGCCTTCCCTACTTGACATTATTTACTTCAATATTATGATAATTGATGGAACAAATTGATCATTGTGAAATAACTTACGACGATCTTTATCTTTACTTTATGAATCGTACATTTTAATTTATGTAGATCATATCAGAAATTAATGAGCCTGATCTAATTTGGGTGGTTAAGGTTTAGTAGAATGGCTGGGAGGGACATGTTGTTTCAAGTTGGAAGAGAAGCATTGAAGTTAGATGGGGACAATTGTTTCAGTGCTTCATATACAGTAAATATTTTCCAAATTAGTGTCGGCAATAAACTATCAAAAACACTAAGGTAGAAGTTGTACTTATTTAAAGAATCTTGACACAACTCAATGAATTCTGCTTTAAAAAAAAATCTATTTGAAATGACGATCTCATGGGAAATATAAATATTATTACATAGAGAATTGCGGAACAAAGGATATATGATCGTATTTGAAAGTAATTATGGCTAATTGTCAAAATAAGTAATTTACTTAACTCGATCTTTGAGCTATTAAAATGTTATTTATTGTAAAATTTACGTACGTTAAAAATAATGTTATTACACGGTAATTGTCACTCAACTTTCTAATGGTTACATTAGTGGTCACTCAGTTAGTGTTACTATTAGAAACTTGAGTTATCAATACCCACACAGAGAGAAAAAAGAAAAAAAAAAAAAAAAAGACTTCAATGACTATTAGCATAATTTTGAAAAAATGGAATGACTTACTGAAATTAACAATTAACACTAAAAAGATATATTATTGAGCTTATCTTAGCCCAATTCGACATAGGAATGCAATCCTTTCTACATGATCATGTGCTTTAATTCCGCTAAAAAAAGGGTAGCATGTACGAAGGCATTGTTAGTTGGGCTCTGCACTACCGAGCTCCTCTCGAGAGATGGATGATGACTATACCACTGAGCATGCGAATTATGCGAGTTTACAACAACCAGGGTTGAAGTTAGGTTTCCGTTGTGAGAGATGAATATGGCCTTATTGAGGTTCAAGATTGCCGTGGGACTATCGTTGTTGTTTGCTCCCATTGCATTTTTGGGATATTTCTTTCTAGCGGTTGTCAAGGCGCTTAATGATTGATTGCAGGCTCAAGATTGGTACAACCGAAGTTGATGAACCTCAACTCGTATGACACCTGAAATATGGACACTACTCATCACTAAATGGTCATGCAATTTCTGAAATTGTAGCTTTACTTGGTGATATTTTGATTGATATTATCGAGGAAAGAATGTATTTTAAATAGTGATATGATGAGAAATACGTAGTTAAAAAGTAAAGAAAAATTATTATTGTGATGAAAAATATTATTTTATTAAAAATTTGTAGTTAAAAAAGAATTTTGTAAGAATGTATTTTTATAGAATATGTATCAAACAGATACTATAAATATATAATAGGCATATTCATATATTTCTTTTGCTCTTAATTCCCCATTCGATATGGAATGCATATTCCCTTTTGTCATCTCGCCATTGATTTGCGATATTACCTTAAGTTCGTCTTTTATTATTATTATTTCAAAAAGAATTTAAAAAAAAATTGTTTTAAGCTTCGCTAGGAATGCTGCATAAGAATACAAACCGCCGTAGACGGTAGACCTATTGTCACCCTAAAATCAAGGGGAACTAATCAAGAAAATCTGGACATGGATTTAACTTTTCCTAATTGTTGGACCCACTCACTTATTTATTTTTGGTTTTTAATTTAAAATAAACTGCAAACTTTCTTCAGATTGGGTGGGGAAATCACTATTCAACTACTTTTCGCAACAGAGAAATTAATATGGTCAACTTTTTTGGAATTTATGTGTGAAACTGATCATTAATAATTGTAGTCTTAGAGAGAGATTTTTCATAATTTTAAGAAAACTTTGTTTTAAAATGTAAAAATATGTTTGAATAGAAGATATTAAAACGAACAAAGACGTTTTTTCTACAAAGTCTATGTCAATTTCTTTAGCCCCTGTTTGTTTGGTGTTACTAAAAATCAAGATTATAATTTTAGTCAAAATCAACAATTTTAATCATCACAAAACAGGGGCTCGATGCTTTAGATAAGGGTCCGAAGTTGGCAAAAACATGAAGAGATATAGCGACCTTCAAGCACTCTCAAACATGCTTGCTCGTACTAATGTTGTTATCGTTAAAAATCAATTATTTGAATAATTTGATAAATATTATAGTTGATAATGATGATAATTTGTGTTTAAAAAATAAAATTGAGTAAATAATAAGTAAACTCTAAATAAGTAATTTTTCATCTATAAGTACAGTGAGTTAAAATTTCTATTATTAGTTAGTTCTAACTTTATACTACAAATAAAGTAATTTATTTAGCAACTTATAAGTAAAATTTTTAAGCTTAGGCAAACATGTGTTAGCCACTATGCATATATAACTTCTCTATTCCATTCTCACTTTACTTCTTTTCATGCTGTCAACAATGATACTCTCTGTAACAGCTCTCATTAATGCCATTTGCCTGGCATTACTCCTACTGCATACTGAGTCGACTCAGCCTCCGTTCTCATGTGACTCAGCAAATCCACAGACGAAATTGTTCCCATTTTGCCAAACCAAGCTGCCAATCCGAAAAAGAGTGCAGGACCTTGTTTCACGCTTGACGTTGGATGAGAAGGTATCTCAGCTAGTTAACTCAGCACCCGCCATCCCACGACTCGGTGTGCCTCCGTATGAGTGGTGGTCCGAGGCATTGCATGGTGTCTCTGGTTATGGATATGGCGTTACATTCAATGGAAGAATTAGTTCTGTCACTAGCTTCCCTCAAGTCCTCCTCACTGCTGCTACCTTTGATTCTCATCTTTGGTACCGCATTGGCCAGGTGAAATTCTCCACACCTCATATTTATTATCATTGCCATTCATTAGTGGAGGAAATTTTGTTAGATTGCATAGAACTTAGTCATACTGTTCACTTTTCCTCAACTGCAAATCGACTTACCTAAAGCACTTTAGGGGGAAGTCTCTTTTTGTGATAAAAGAAAGGGAAAATTCTTTAAACCTGTGAACATATAGCTCTACGTCAAGTTTGTGTTTATAATTCGGTTGTTCTTATCATTGTTCTTGTAATTGGGATTAGAGATTAATTGGCGATATATTTGACATTGAAAGCATACTAAACGATTTCTTTTTGTTTTTTTGCGATTCTGAAAATGGGTAGGCGATTGGGAAAGAAGCAAGGGCAGTGTATAATGCAGGGCAAGCAAAGGGGATGACATTTTGGGCACCAAATATTAACATTTTTAGGGACCCAAGATGGGGAAGAGGGCAAGAAACACCTGGGGAAGATCCATTGGTTGTGGGAAATTATGCAGTAGCGTATGTTAGAGGAATACAAGGGGACACTTTTCAAGGTGGGAATCTAAACAATGGCCATCTTCAGGCATCTGCTTGCTGCAAACACTTCACTGCTTATGATTTGGATAATTGGAATGGAGTTATTCGCTTTGGATTTAATGCTCAGGTAAATAATTGAAATGTATATTCATTTTATATTTGTAATGAAGAATCTCTAATTCTAATTTTCAGTCTTTCTTCTTTGCTGCCAAACAGTGTATAAAAAAAGTTGAAAAATATATCTTGTTTGAACAAATTCTTTTCTTGATACTTTTATCATTGCTTTCACTATAGTAGTGTTTTACCTATTGCACATGTAAAAATTTAAACATTAGTTCAAAGATTCCTTTTTGATACATGTCTTCATGAATTTGTCTATATATTCTTCAATATGAAAAGATGTGTAGGCCTTTATTGGGATATGTGGCTAGGTTACTGTATGTTCACGAGAATTCTGTTTGTTCCATGAATATTGAATAATATCCCCTGTCAATATATGTATGTATTGAATAGATTCCTTTAGTTTAGTTGAAATTGTTATTTATTCTGTCAATATATGTGTGTGTATGCATGTGTATGTGTGCGCAGCTCATTATTATGATATCTGTAATATGTTGCTATGGCTTTGAATCTTGTAACGAACTTAATGGAGCGATGGAAAAGAATTCATTTAAATGACACCCAAGTTATGCAGAATAAACTTAGTTTTTTTATTTTAATATATAATTTCTGTAATCCTCAACTGCGCAAAAGCTGCAAAGTCCAAATTAGTTGTGCTTCTCTTCTGCTTTAATGGGGATACAATGTGTAGGTAACAAAGCAAGATTTGGCAGATACTTATCAGCCACCTTTCAGAAGTTGTGTAAAAGATGGGAGAGCCAGTGGGATAATGTGTGCCTATAACAGTGTGAACGGGGTTCCAAATTGTGCTGACTACAATCTCTTAACCAAAACAGCTCGTGGAGAATGGGGTTTTCATGGGTAAGGCAATTAAAATCACTTCTTTCGGCATTTTTTAAGGGTATTTTGTAGGTTTAACTTGTTTGTATCTTGACTTTCTTCATATATGGTTGGATCTCCCAGTTAAATCATCTCTTGGAGATTGGTTTCCCATGGCTAAAGCAATTCTTTAATAAGAAATTATGCAACTAAGAACCTCATTCGACACTCAAATGAGTACTTGGGTTGCATTTACCTTTTCCTGGCTTCTGGGTTACAGCCTTCATCTTTATTAACATTTGGGTCTCCATTAACATGTTCACCTAATCAGTTAATGGATTTCTTGGGTTGAATAAATCAATAAGGAATATCCTCGTGAATATTGGGCTCTCTTGTTTTTGGGCTTTATTAATTCGATTTGGTATCAATTAGTTTGACCTATTGTTGACTTTAACACTCCCCCTAACACTGGTTTCTGCTCTTTTCCAGGATAACATGTTGAGTTGCAATCAGAGCCTAAATATGCTATTATAGTGATGCAGGAAAATTGTACTAAGATTTTATTGGTTTCTTATTAGTAGGAGTTTAGTTCTATCAGGAGTAGGTTTTTAGTATTTTAATAACAAATTAATTTCTTTCCATTTTCGGAGATTGATTATAGATTTATTTCCTGAATAGGAGATAGATTATCGGAAGTCTATTAGGACGAGGAGATTGCATCATTTCTTTAAATGCCTAAGAGGGCAAAGCACGTTTTCTGATCAACCAAAATATATTATTCATTTGGTTGTGTCAAGTTTAATGATCCAATAGTTCACCATTAGAGTAGTGTTTTATTTATTTTTTCTTCTCTAATTGGTCCCTTTTCTGTTGAGCTATTTAACTAGTTGTTGTTTTTTTTTCTTCAAGAATATTTGATGTTTGTTGTGGTTATTGTTGTAGAAGTTTATTTCAATGTTTTCTTCTATTACACATGTTGTGTTCAATGTAGAACAGGACTGTAGTGACTACTTGCACAATTCTCTTTTAACATTGACATTTGCTTTCTTCAATGGTATTCTGGTAGCATGAACTTGTTTGCCTCTGGTCTCTTCTAATATGTGACTGACTATTAATAAGGTACATCACCTCCGACTGTGATGCTGTTGCTGTAATTTACAATGTTCATAAATATACAAAATCGCCTGAAGAGACAGTAGCAGATGTACTCAAAGCTGGTAGAACTCTTATCTCTTCTTTTTTCTCTGTTTTGATGGTTTTATTTTCCTTATTTTATATGTAAATTTAAACCGTGATGAATTCCTTGCTTTGAATGTTCAACACTCAAAACATCTTGATTTTGACATATTAGAAAGAAACCACATGTCAGATATCTATGTAACATATTAAATTTGCATAGTTTTGTACAGAACATTCAATTTTACGTGAAATTAGCATAAAAAGGTGCAAAGATTCTTTTTGGGACAGGAAGTGACTTTTCTTCTTCTTTTTTCTTTAAAGAAACTTTGCAGAACCATCAATAACTTTTGTACTCATGATAACTTGTGCACATCTTAATGCACAATAGATATGCAGAACTCAACAATATTGTACAGAATTAATGAACTAGAAGAATTTAGAACATTTGTACACATGATAGCATATGCTGTTATGCACACCTCAAAACTTTGTTTTGTTTACATGTACCTGCCATGTTCATTGCCTATCCATAACCAGTATATGATTCAATGTTTCAACTTCGAGCACCAGTATAGTGTAATTTACTATGAAGTGCTTCAGATTATTTGCCAAGAGAAAATAATGCAGCCTTGTGTATTTTGCTTGGGCACTGAATAGTATGATCCTGATTGATTCGTATTCCCATGGAAGACAGAATTCGTTTCACAAAAACCTTTTACTTGTAACTTACATGATATTATCTAATCGCGAAGCAAATAATGGAGTGATCAATTGAAAAAGAAAAGTGAATAATGGAGTGCGTATTTCATATGAATGTATGCAGGCATGGATGTCAACTGTGGCTCCTTCTTGAAAAACTACACTAAATCAGCAGTTCAGCAGAAAAAGCTCCTGGAAACTGCTGTAGACAGGGCCCTTCATAACCTTTTTGCAGTTCGGATGAGGCTTGGATTGTTTAATGGAAATCCAAATAATCAACTTTTTGGTAACATTGGCCCTAATCAAGTGTGTACACAAGAACACCAGGACCTAGCCCTTGAAGCTGCAAGAAATGGCATTGTCCTCTTAAAGAACTCTGCAAAGCTTCTTCCTCTTTCAAAGAACAAAATTACATCTCTTGCTGTAATCGGCCCAAATGGCAATAATGCATACGTACTTGTTGGAAACTATGAAGGGCCTCCATGCAAATCTGTGGAAATTCTCAAAGCGCTCCAGAGCTATGTGAAGAACACCAAGTTCCACCCGGGATGCAATGCAGTGAATTGTACCTCTGTTGCAATCGAAGATGCTGTTAATACTGCGAAGGGAGCAGATTATGTGGTTTTGGTCATGGGATTGGATCAAAGTCAAGAAATGGAGGAGCGTGATCGACTCTATTTGACACTTCCTGGTCAGCAAGAGAGTCTCGTCACAGCCGTTGCCAGGGCTGCAAAGAAGCCAGTTATACTTGTGTTGGTTTGTGGAGGTCCTGTTGATGTTTCTTTTGCAAAATATAATCCACAAGTTGGAAGCATCTTGTGGGCAGGTTATCCAGGTGAAGCCGGAGGAATTGCACTTGCAGAAATCCTATTTGGTGACCATAATCCAGGTAAGATCTTTTGATATCTTGATTGAAACACATATCATCCATTGCTCTGAAGTCTGACAAAATATAAGTAATTTTGAAACTTTGATCGGTGAATAAATCCTCCTTCTCTAGGCATGTAAAATTATGTTCACTCTTCTATTTTACTTTTTGCTTCATTTATTTTCTGTGGTGGTGATTTTTTCGAGACAGTCAAACACTCATCTTACACAATCTTTGCCATGCAGGAGGAAAATTACCTGTCACTTGGTATCCGAAGGATTTCACCCGAGTACCAATGACTGACATGAGAATGCGTCCTGAACCATCCTCAGGATATCCAGGTCGCACTTATCGCTTCTACAATGGGAAAAAAGTGTTCGAATTCGGCTATGGGCTCAGCTACTCAACCTACACATACGAATTCATCTCTTCTACTCCAAACACACTCCATTTAAAGCAATTGTTAAATTCTCCAACAACAACTGGAAGCTCAAGCTCTCTCCGTTCCCTACCAGTTTCCGATATGGGGACAGAAATATGTGAGAAAGCCAAGTTCTCGGCCATTGTTGGAATCGAGAACTCGGGGGAAGTTGCCGGGAAACACCCAGTTCTCCTATTTGCAAGGCATGATAGGCCTAGCAATCGAAGTCCCTTCAAACAATTGGTTGGATTTCAAAGTGTGAGCTTAAATTCAGGAGAAAGAACAGAAGTAGAATTTGTAATAAGCCCCTGTGAACACCTTAGCACAGCCACTGAAGATGGTTTGATGGTAATAGAAGAGGGGTATAGATATCTGATGTTAGAAGATACAGAGTATCCCATTAACATAGTAATTTGAGTCCAACAACTGCTGAATTTCAGTAATTATGTATGATGTTTTAGCGTTTGGTCACTGCTTCAGAACTTGAAGTAGTTTAAAATACGTGCCTTTTGCTTCAGTTGTTATTAGTCCCATTTTTCTTCTGAAATTAAAGATATACCAAATTATCATAAACGGCAAAGGGAACTGTATTTCCATATTTCATGATCAATTTTGTTTGGATATAATTGATTTTTGATATTTCAATTTAAATGGTTGAAATTAAAGATATTTAATGTGATATTAACACATTCTTAATTATATATCATAATAGAATAAATATTTAAAATATAATAGTTATGCTACTTATGCATCATTGTATACAAATTTATTATGTTGATTGGAAAATGCTTCTTGTTATAATTATTTACATAATATTTTACATAATGATGATGTGTCAAAATATAAGTGGAAAGTTGTTTGATTGATGAAATTTTAATCCAATTAAATCTCGTCATATCATTTATTCATAAATCATTATGTAAGTTATTATGTACATGGAGCACAACCGCTATAAATCAATATGTACACAATGATGTACAAATACCATTACTCAAAATATGAAGGAAAATGCCACTGTGACAGAAGAATCGTGCCAAATTCTTTGACAAAAGGCAGTGTAGCTGAATGCGATTGGGTGGAAAAGATAACTGTATTTTAAACAGTCAAATAATATATTAACATGTAATATTATTTCAATCATTATGTCAAGTGTTATGTCACTATAGCATGATTCAAATATAAATGGTCGATAGAAATGTAAAATGATAGGTGCACGTGTTTTAGATAGAGCCTAAATGCACCAAAGATATCATTGGCCCCAAATAATCCAAGTACGCGTAGAGTTATAAGATGGGAAAATTACCTCAAACCTTAAATCTAAAGTTTCAATTTCAAAAATTAATTTTAATAGTTTTGTTTTCAATAATCAAATCCTAATTATCTCTTAATTATATATAATATATATAAATATAATTTACACATATATATTATATACCTACATGCTACAGTTATCATCCCTTATCCCATTCCACCCACCTCGTACCCCATCTCCATCACTTGTGCACACACACACACTCACTCTCTCTCATTGCAAAAAACTAGCACAAAATTCTCTCTCTCCAAATATAAAATCTCTCTCTCACATCATTTACTAATGAAATTCTCTCTCTATCATTTCCCTCTCTATCTTTTGATCAAATTAATGAAAGCCCATGATAGTAATAGATGTGAAGCTATTGATTTTTGGTGTGTTTGGGTACGCTGTTAGGCCGGAATGTTGATCGGGGTTTTGGTTCTTGACGTTGGGAGTGGTGGTAGCAATGGAAATCAGGTGTGATCAAATCTAACTTCATTGTGACGTCTGTGGTCAGATCTATGTTAACTATGACTGTATATGAATTGGTTACATATAGTCATAAATTTGACTGACATGGTCACATATAATCACACTAAAAATAAAATTGGTTATAGTAAGTCACATATAACACATGTTAGTGAATGTAGTATTTATGGTTGTAAATTTGAGTTTAAGGTAGTAGTGGTAGTGCATTAGAGGTGATGGTCGTGGTGACTGGTGGTGGATTGTGGTGCTAGTATGCAGATTTGTTTGTAGCGACTCTCTGTAACCAAATATGTATTTATTGTGATTGGTTATGACTAATTATGTGTTAATTGTGACATACTGTGACTTGATCACATACTTTCATATCTAAGAATGACTTGGTCACATACATTCATACTGAAGACAAATTTGGTTATAATTAGTCACACTAAAAATAAATTTGGTCACAATTAATCATAGATAACACGGGTTAGTGTTTTGAAAAATTTTTGGGGATGGAGTGGGTAGGGTTGGGTGTAATATTTTGTTTTCAATTTTTGGGAATTTTTTAGGGGTGGGTGGGATGAGGGTAGGGTAGCGTAGTTCCATGGAGTGGGGTGTAATATCTAGGGTGAGGGTGAATATGTAGATTAAGCCCATGGTTGACACCCATTTTGGGTAAAGAATTTGATTTGGAATAGTGATTGATGGAAGAATATGTGGTTAAAAAATAAGAAGTTTTTTTGGGTTTATGTGTAATATTATTTTATTGATAGAAGGTGATTGAAATGAAGAAAGAGAAAAAAAATGAGAATGAGAATGAGAAAAAAATGGATGTCAAACAAGGGCTAAATTTAATTTTATATTATTATTATTTACCACTCAATTTATAAAATATTTTATGGAGTGTCAGTTCTGAAATGTGGTTCCTGTATATAGGAGTTATGTATTGTTCACATATAAGATGCATTGGGCCCAAAAGAATTTTTAATTATGAATTAATTACAAAAATATGGAATTTTTAGGTTTCAATTTAAAAAATTAGGTAAATTAATAAAGAAAAAAATCGTGTTTTTAAGTTTTCATATGATTTTTTATTCGCTTTTATTTTTTAAAATCATTCAAAATCTCACAAAATCCATGATTTTTCCAATTTAAACAATGTGACTGCATAACTTTTTGTGCTTTGCATGCCCCCAAATAGAGTTTCATCAACCGCGTCCATCTATTATGCCATTTGAAGCGTCCAACTTAGTTTATAATTATACCTATCATTTTTTCACAAACATCTCCTTAACAATATAAAATAGCGACTTTTCCGTCTGGACACGTGCCGCAATTACCTATCGTCAACCATTACAGCGTCGTTTCAGATTTTCCCATTTCTTTTCATTTGCCTATTTTCATTTAATTCTTCAACCGCCGAGAAATCGCATGAAAAATAGTAGCTCCAGAAGTAGAAGAACAATAAGGCATCAGAGATTTCGGCCGATGATATTCGAAATTTCATATCAGTATATTTTTACATATTGATTTACATATTTAATATTGTGATTTTTGTATTGCGAATAATGAAATTAATGATGAATTTTCAAGGAGTAGTTGGGAATTCTATATGTAAACCCGGGTTGGTTTGCCTAAATAAATTTTTTTTTAATAAAAAAGAGGTCTTCGTGAGGCACAGAGACACGGGCGTGTCTCCATCAATCACAGAGACATGGTGTTCGCCTCGTGTCCGGATACCAAAAAAAAAAAAAGAGGGTTCTCCGTAAGGCACGGAGACACAGGCGTGTCTCCGTCGCTCACGGTGACCGCGTCGTGTACAGACATCGTGTCTCCGTTCAGAACGGAGTTTTTATTTTATTTTATTTTACATATAGTGCATTTGTTTGTTATTTGTTTTTTCAGTAATCGAGTTTTATTTTTCGTTCTAATTTTCAAGTTTTGTTTTGCAAAATAAGATTTAATTAGTGATGTGCCAAAAATAACCAAAAATCAGTCAACGCTATTACGGTATATTTTTACATATTGATTTACATATTTAATATTGTATTTTTGAATTGTAAATAATGAAATTAATGATTAATTTTCAAGGAGTAGTTGGGAATTCTGTATGTAAAACATGGGTTTGGGTTGGTTTGCAAAAAAAAAAAAAAAAAATCGTCTCCGTGAGACACGGACAGACGGGCGTGTCTCCGTTGCTCACGAAGACACATTGTCCGCATCGTGTCTAGACACCGTATGTCTGTGTGTCACGCAGAGAATGCTTATCTCCACATTCGATACGTCAAGCATACTAACAACTAGGCGTGAGGCCTATTTTGCCAAAGAGTGCACTAATGATATGATCATATGCAGGTATTCTTCTTAACATCCTACTTATAGCGTGTATGTGCGCCAATTGTTCGAATTTGTCGGTCTCAGAATGAGGGGAAGGCGGCCTTGAGGCGTAGTACCTCGGGAGCCAAACCTTCGATCCGTGAAAGTTGGTATAAGAGCGGACCATTCGAGCATGCAGTGTTGTTATGGGACAATGTCGTGTGTTCTTACGGAGAAAAAATTTTGGGCCACGGATCGTGTCGGCAAGCTGGTGGAACACGATGAAGGAAATTGTAGGGAAGGCGGATGAAAAAGGGCAGCGTTGCACAATCGCCTATGTGCATTTTAAGGAGTTTTGAGGAGCGCACATTGCCGGGCACATTGACGATTGTATATTTTATTCGACATGCATTGAGGCGCTGCAGTTTGTAGGCCGTTCATCCGAGTAACTAATGCTCAGAGGGGCAGAGGGTGAAGGTTGGTGTTGGAGGTGGTAAGTATGAGTTACTGCGGGTT
>CAIGRB010033512.1:80445-94229 GCA_903798255.1 Fraxinus quadrangulata | reverse complement strand
GCCAATCATCTTCTTGGTGCTGTGATCCTGGATAGTGAAGCAATCAGGAAGAAAGTTGACTGTGAGATTTGATCCACAAGTGAGTGCACTTACAGATATCAAGTTAAACTTGAATTGAGAAACATATAGAGCATCTTTGAGAACAAGCATAGAACTCAATCTAATATCACCACGGAAGTTCACTGGAATTTGAGTATGATTTGGTAATGTAACCTTGGAATTTTGAATAGTTTTCATAGAACGAAATCATCAGCAGATGAACATATATGCCTTGTAGCACCGGAATCAACTATCCAATATTGAGTAGATGAAAAGGTAGGACTTAATGAAATTGAGAAGAAAATACTTGCTGTATAAGAAGTGCTTGGATCATCAGTAGTTTTGACAGAAGCAGTCAAATGATTGGATAGCATAGACATGAGTTGTTGGTATTGGTTGGAATTGAGATTTTGAACAAAGTTTCCAATATCATTTTGTTGTTCATTCTGATTTGACACTTGATTAACAACAATGTTGCTCCTGTTTTAGGCTTAGTACTCTCTATTTCTAACTTTGTAACTAGGAGGGTAGCCATGAATCTTATAGCATTTATCAACCGTATGACCATGAAAGTTACAATGGGTGGAGAAAGGTCTCTCTTTCTTCTCACCTTTGTAACCTCCATTGTTATAGTTATTTCAATTATCAGCATTACTATAGTTCCCAGAATTAGGAATTCCAGTACGTTTAGCAGTATCTGATTTAACAGCAAATGACATACCTCCAACCGGATCTGAATTACAACCAACTTGGCTAGTGATCTTCCTCTGATGTTCTTCTTGAGAGATTAAGGCAAATACTTTATTTATAGATGGTAATGGCTCCATGAGAAGTAATTGTCCTAGAACTTGTGAATAAGAATCATTTAATCCCATAAGAAAGGACATCACGTATTCCATCTGATAATGTGACCCGAGATTCTTTACACCACCACAAGTGCATTTGCCACAAGAACATATCGACCTATAATTGTTTAATTCTTCTCATATAGTTTTCAGTTTTGTAAAGAATATGCTAACATAATTTTGATCTTGAGCTAAACTCATCAATTCACGTTTTAGCTGGAAGATTCTAGGTTTATTTTTCTGCTGGAAACATTCCTTAAGATCAAGCCATATTTCATGTGCTGATTCAACATTCATATTGCTGGCAGAAATTTCCTTAGAAACAGAATTCAATATCTATGAAATAACCATATTGTTATTTCTGGTCCAGGAGCTGGAGAGATGTGGATCAGTACCTTCAGGCTTTTCAATTGATCTATCGACAAAATCGAGCTTTTTTTTCACGGACAATGCGATAATTTTCTCCGGCGAGAGGCTGAGAAACCAGTACCAATCCTTGGCTATCAGAGTGATGAAGGTAATATGGATTCGAAGGTTCATCTAAGGCGGATTTACTAGAAGATGATCTCGATTCAGTATCCATGACAACGAAGAGGAAAAGAAAATAACACTCAACGTTTGAATTCAGAAAATGATTGTAGCAGATCAAGCAAATGCTCTGATACAATATCAATGTTTGCACAAAAGAAACAGTAGAGAAGAACTGATATTCATTTCATATATCAAAACTCGTGTGATACAATACCAGCTATATAAATAGACTAACTAACCAAAAATAGTTACACGACAGCTTTATTACTGACTAACTAATAGAATCATTAATAGAATTAGCTCGATGATCTAATAAAAATTACAAAGATCTGAATGGGAGACATGGTTTTTTTGAGGACATTGAGTCTTGCTTAAGTAGCAGTGATTGTAGGGAAGTCAAAGGTGAATATGGATGGCGGACTATAGTGGAATGCGATGGCAGGATGTGCAGTAGTTGTGGGGAGAGAGATAATCACGTGTGTTGTTATTGGTTGTTCATTGAAGGCCAATTCTCGTCTATTTTGTTGTTATTGGTTGTTCGTTTGGTGCAAATTAAAGAGGCTAAAGAGAGGACAGAGGGATAACAACTAGGTTTAATGAGAGCGACGACATGCTTGTAAATTGGGGTCATTTTATTGGATGGGTATGGTGTGTGTGTGAATTTTCAGCATAAAGTTTATTTTGCCGAAGATGGTTGCTGGAGTTGTGTCAGCGGGATAGAAGTGGTGGTAGAAGGATGATTGATTCTGAAGAAGATGATCGGAGGTGTCTATTCTTTTCCTTTTTTTTTCCTTGAGTCGTGCTGATTAGAACGACAAAAGTGATTTGTCCTGTGTTTAACGGATGTTAAATGTCACGTCAAAATTTTGTTTGCTATGTCGGCACTAAGATAACGGATTTTTTGAAAATGATGGATGGATTGCAAGTGAAAAAAGTTCAATAAGTTGAAGTAGCCTGAAATTCAGTGAGCAATCCGTGACTATAATATCAATTGAGTGATTTTTGAAACATTGCATTCAATTGAACACGATTGAAAATGAACGAGAAATACTATTTATCATCATGATGATGAAATAATAATGATGTGATAAATTATTATCTCATACATTTCTTTCTCTAATTTTTCTATCTCTCATAAAAATTAAACTGTTCAATTATATTATTCCATGTGGATTGCGACATAGTTGAGGTATCATTATTATAATGCCAATAGAAACGGGCGAAATTGACACACCTCACCTATGCTCTATTCCTCTACCTATGCAACACGAACCCCTTTTCATATCTCTGGATCAATTTGACCACAAAAATGGCGCAGCTAGCTCGAAACGCAGGTCGCATAATATCTCAAACGACGCCGTATCATCATAGGCCCGGCCTCGCCTCGATCCACACCACCCTCCCTGCTCTCCAATCCTCTTCCTCCACCCCGACGCCGTACGCCCAGGCTCCGCCGCCGTCGACCTCATCCCCGGCCGGCCTATCCAAGACGGCGGAGTTTGTTATCTCCAAGGTCGACGATCTGATGAACTGGGCCCGCCGTGGCTCCATCTGGCCCATGACTTTTGGTCTGGCCTGCTGCGCCGTTGAGATGATGCACACCGGGGCTGCTCGATACGATTTGGATCGGTTTGGGATCATTTTTAGGCCCAGCCCTCGCCAGTCTGATTGTATGATTGTTGCCGGAACTCTTACTAACAAGATGGCTCCAGCTCTCCGCAAGTAAATCTTCCATTTGATTTATTTTTCGTTTGTTTCTCCATATACGGTATAAGCTTATAGATATTCAATTCAGATATTTATTGGGCGATGGGTCACTTCTAGTCACCCAAGTAGGTTTTTGCTCGTTGAGTTGACTGCTCGTTGAGTAGGTTTTAAGGCATTGTCTTGAGGAATTAAGCTCGTCTAATCGTTATTTGTCTTTTGGTGGGTGGGGCTTCTGAATTTTTGTCTGTGGGTTTAATTTTACTGAAGGTACACTCGGCCATGATTTTATTTTGCCAACTACAGGAAGAAGAAAATTCCCCCGCAGTTGAATTGAAAATATATATAATCAAACTCATTGTGGAAAAGCTATACTAGTGGGAAAAACATGTTGTTTTTGCGTGGTGAATCTTCAGCTTTAGTAATTTATGGCATATTGTGTATACTATTCAATGATTTAGGCAAGTAACCGTCCCTTATTTTTTAGAACCACCGCATCAGCAGGACTACTCACACAGTTCTCGTATAAAATTTACCTTTCTGCACTTTTTATCTCGTGTCTTCCCAGTAAGACCCAACCAACCATTTTTTTTTCTTTTCACATAGTAGAGCGCAAGACCAACTCAACTTGTTACTTTTATCACTTTCTATTTGAGAATGCAAGGAGCCTCACATCTTTTAGGCTTTAGCAATATTTTTAATGTGTAGAGAAAATATTAGAGCAATAATCTTTGTAAGCATCTGTAAAACGAAAGATAAAGTCTATAAGTTGTTATTCTGGTACTTTTAATGTATGTGTAACTGTTAAAAATATAACCATGTGATCATTCAAAAATGCCTACAGACTTGACGAGACCGTCATATAATTGATTATTTTGATTAATCAAAGTGAGAAATATGCAGAAATAACTATTTGCATTGGACTCTGGAAAATAATCCTACTCAGTGATTAAGTGAGCGTAACTTTGCAAGACATGTTAAAAAAATATTTATATTTGGATTTTTTACTCCATATACTCAATTCTTTGATTCACTGACAATGTGTGTTATATCTTTTAGTTCAATGGCTATTTGCGTCATCTTGCAAACAGTATTATTTATTTGAGTTGTCCAGCTTTTATATGCAATGCAAAAAGGGTAGAACTTTACCTTGTGAATGAATCTCCAATTTCTCTCTGCTATTAATTAATTGCAAGCCTGAGCCATATTTCATTGCATCTTTAGGTTTTCCTAAGTAATTTTCCATATCCTTGTTATTGATATGATACTTATGCCACCCCACTCAGCAGTGGTCCCTGGGTATAGAAGTTTAGCGTCTTTAAGTTTTTAGATGTGTTATGTCTTCCAATGGAGTTTGAGTTGAAGCTCATTAATGCAATATTCAACCTTCTAATTCATATTCAGTCACGAGGCTGCTACTTCTACCCTTTTTTTTTAGTAGCTAAAATGGTAGTTGCAACATTACATTATGCAATAGAAATTGATAAACATATGATGTGCTGATGTTGGCTTGATATCACCTCTTTCTCTGATTTTCTTCTTCAGAAGGGGTTTTTCTTTGATATTAGTTAATTAGACCTGATGTGTTACTCCAAATTTATGGAGACAAATCTCCCAACATTTCTTTGCTTTTGGTCATTGCTACAAGTGCAGCCTTTGGCAGCCACATAATGCAGGTTTTTCTTTCCCTAAGGCTACGTTTGGCACACCATATTAGACCGAACAAGAAATTATATATAAAACTAGGGGATTTAGTACTTGGTTGATAGTATTAGGGTGGATTATATGTTTTCATTCAAAAGACTGCTATTTAAACTATTTTTCTTCCGGGCTGAACCCACTTCTTCATTTCCCACTTCTTCATTTTGTGTTGTGTTATCCAGTTAGCCAAGTAACGTAGTGCAAATAACATTCTTTTGAATAACATATATAATATCCAACTTAATCCATCCTACTATCATGTACATAGTATACATAATCTAATTTTAGCCCCTGTTTGAGCCGCATTAAAATTTTCATTTTCATTCTTCTATTCATTTTCAACCATACATTCTTCAATAAATAATATTTTTCATCACATCAATAACTTTTCCTTCTTTTTCAACTACACATTTTTTATCAATTTACTATTCCAAAATACATTCTTCCAAAATAATGTGGCTCAAAGACACCCTTATACTCAATTTCTTATACTGTAGGTTAATTTGGTAGTGTCTGGTTGGCCAAAATGGCAAACTTAAAATCTCACAATGGATTCAGGTTTCATAGAAAAAACTGCTCTAAGCTAGGAGTTTCTTGTCTCGCCAGGTGTTAACAAACATAATACAAGTTTTTTGGATTAAGGGGTCTGGATATAGACAATAGGGAGAATCATAATATTCACGCATTAAAGAGAACCTTTCAGTCCGATGTAACATAATCCCACAGGCCAACACTCTTCGATGCTTTGGGAATTTGATGATTTTTTATTTTATTTTATTTTATTTTTACGTTATCTCTTTGATTACATCCTGTTATGGATCTTGCTGATTTCATTTTGAATAAATAGTTCAAAATTAATGGTTAATTATCTTATAGGGTGTATGATCAAATGCCTGAGCCGAGGTGGGTCATATCTATGGGAAGCTGTGCAAATGGTGGTGGCTACTACCACTACTCGTATTCTGTTGTCCGAGGTTGCGACAGGATCGTCCCGGTCGACATATATGTTCCTGGTTGCCCACCAACTGCAGAAGCCCTTCTTTATGGTCTTCTCCAGCTGCAGAAGAAGATCAGCAGGCGCAAGGATTTCCTCCACTGGTGGACCAAGTGAAGACAGTTACTGCTTTTGGCTGCATGTTTGTAATAAATTAAGCTATTATAGTTCGGCCCTGGCCTCCCCAATAATCCCGACTATTTTTTATGTTCTGGTATGTTAAAAGCTAGTGTTCTCACTGGATTCCGCTTGTGGATTTTGTTTGTGTGGATTTACTGTGAATTATCGATATTCGGGTGCCATTTGTTGTTGTTTCAATAGGTTTCTTAGGGAATATACGCCTTTGTGAAGAAAATCAAAGTTATACTTAACTTTCTTGTACATCTGTGGATTTTTAGTATTTTGAGTTTTGACGAGAATAATGCTACGTGCCCCAATGCTATGTAGTAATTACATAGACGAGTGTTTAGAGTCATAAATTGCTTTACTCTTTTGACAGTTGATGCGAGAAGAATTCGGCGAGTTGAACATCTTCCGAGTGCAACTCAATTCGAGGTTTGGCACAAATAAAGTAAAATCTCGATAAATGAATGTTTGATAAATTAATAATTTTGTTTAAATAATAAAATTCTTCGATTCCAACTTGGGACAACGTACTAAATTAATAATCTCATTGAATGCATATGATAATAATCTTTTTTGAGATTATTTAAGGCTAACAAATATATGAAATAATAATTGCTTAAGTTTATTAAAGTGCATACTAATACAAATTAATAAATTTTTAATTTGACAATTTTTTTCAATTCACCTCTTTTAATTTAACCGTAGAAATTATATTTCATGTATGTATGAAATAACTTGAATAATTAATCTTCCAATAAATTAGTGAATGTATGTGTGTGCCTTTTTGTATGCTTACATTAACTTTTCCTCTTTAACTTGAGTTTCACAATATTTAGGGTGTGTTTGATTGATATTATTAAGGCAAAAATGTATTTTAAATAGTGATATGATGAAAAATATGTTGTTAAAAAGTAAGAAAATTTATTTATGTAATAAAAAATATTATTTTATTGAAGAATGTGGAGCTAAAAATGAGTTTTGAAATATGTATTTTGTAAGAATGTGTACCAAACAGGGGCTCAATATTTTTTTCTTTTAAATTCTTACATATATTATGGTAAAATATATACAAGTTATAAAATACTTTTATCATAATACAAGTTATAAATTAATAAATATTTATTTANAAAGTCCAATTTCATTTGACGGACTTTTGTAGAGGCAGCGTAGAAGCCCGATACTTTTCAGCAGCAAAGAAAATTGTGTTGTGTATTTTGAGTTTACCGTGTTATGTATCGTCAACTGGCCAATATGTTAATGGATATATTTTACATCGGTTAAATATCAAAATATAGATGAATATATAAAGATTTGGATTACTTATCTTAAAAATATTAACATTTTAAGATGAAATCACAGTTTAATATAGTATCAAAATTTATTAAACTTCAACCAGCAATTCAATCCGATTAAAATTAAAATATGAGCACATGAATTTCAAATTTTATTTATTCAAATGACTTACCATCTTATGGGACATATTAAAAGATATTTTTTCATCAATTAAATAAAGAAATATAGATCAACATATAAGAATTTGAGCTACTCCATAAAATAGAAATAACTTTTTGAGATGGAATTTCAAATTTTAATAAAATGAAAATAAAACTATGCCAGCAAAAAGTAAAAAATAAAAAATTGCCATATGATATCTAGAACTCGTTTGTTGCTATTAAAGGGGTCGGACATTAATACTCTATTTATTTCGTCATGCAAATGCGAACATGAAAAGTTTGGTAATTGTTTAGAGGGGATTAAAATCAGATTTTTAGTAAATTTTGATAAAAATTAATAAAAGTATAGTTGAAAATTTGTAAATTTTAATTAAAATTAATTGTTTACTTTAATTTATATTTTAATAACAATTTTTTGTTAAAGGGATAAAAAAGTGGGGTCAGCCCTTAGCGGTTGACCGACGACTATAAGATGCCCTTCTCCAATAACCCACAAAACGTTATCGCGAATCTTGACTCTTCGGTGTTAGGGTTTTCGCACAAAACTTTACACTATACGGTGAATCTCTGTTCAGAACTGCGAAAATGGCGGAGGAGTTACAGTACGCAAGGGGAGTAGGCGAATCAAACAAGCGCAAGTACGAGGACCACCAGATTTCGCCGGCGATAGGAGTGCGGAGGCCGACGGGCTTCTCTTCGCCTCCGGCCCCATCGTACAACAGCGTTCCGCCTCCCATGAACGAGATCGAGTTGGCCAAGCAGAAGGCTCAGGAGATTGCCGCCAGACTCCTTAACACTTCTGATCCCACCAAAAGAGCCAGAGTCGAGAATGGAGCCGGTGGAGGCGGAGGTGGAGGCTTCGATTCCAACGATCAGAGTATGGATTTTCTATGGTTTTTTTCATTTTCTACTGATTCACATGCTAATAATTTTTTTTCATATGGTATATTTGATGTCTTATTTCTCTATCTATGTTTTATATTTATCAATTTGCGCACCCTAGTGAAAATCATTATATTCTTTTTAAAACAGCGTCAAGTTTAGTGTAATTCTTACTGTCAGTGTAAATAAATATTCTTTTAAAAATAGCGTGTATTCAAGTTTGGACGTGTTTATCTTTTGGCATATATACATTAGTTTTTAGATTTATCCTTTTGTCTTAAATTTTGATGTATATCCTTTGTACAAACAATCTGACATCTCTCTGCTCAATTCATTCAGTAAACCATGTTAACAATTAGGCTGATTTAAATTTTATTGTTGTGTGACTCGAGGCAAAAATTTGTAAATGTGGTCTGAAATGAATAATGCTATGTTCCTTTGCTGCTGCAATATTATATGGCAGGTTTTTTGCAAAAGCCCATGGGATTGGGTCTTAGTGCTCCCCCACAAGTTGCATCATATGGTTATCCAGGAGGACCAGGACAGAGTAAGAAAATTGAGATACCAAATGGCAGGGTAGGTGTGATTATTGGCAAAGGCGGTGAGACAATTCGGTACCTTCAGGTTCAGTCTGGTGCAAAGATTCAAGTCACTAGAGACATGGATGCGGACCGTAATTCTGCTACCAGGGAGGTTGAGCTCATGGGTACTCCTGACCAAATAGAAAAGGCTGAGCAGTTGATCAATGACGTTCTTGCTGAGGTACCTAGTGCACTTATTAGACTTGCTGATAAGGTTGCATTAAGACTGTTGAAGCACTATGAATTTCTGAAGTAGTCATCTTATATGTTTTGGTCAAGTTACTTCACAATTCTTTACATGGACTTGACTCGATGATCTGCATTACAGTGGTGAAAGCGCTTGGAGAATAGTGAATTGAACTACTAATATTTTACAAGGTGTTTTATCTTGTTATATGTGCTAATTTTTTTTGTTTAATTCGAACAGGCTGATGCAGGTGGTTCTGGCTCAGTTTCCCGTCAGCTTGGACCATCTTCTGGAGCCGAACAGTTTGTAATGAAGATCGCTAATAATAAGGTTATATACTAGTTAGTGTTGTTTGACTATTAAATGGACATTCTATTGATACAGTCTTAATATAACTGATGCCATTTTCAGGTTGGCCTTGTCATTGGTAAAGGAGGTGACACCATTAAAAATATGCAAGCAACATCTGGGGCTCGAATTCAGGTAGGCTAGAAACATTTATTCTATTATATGGTGTAAATTTCTCAGGAACTTTGTTTTTCGTGCTTTTGTCAATTCGTTAGGCAATCAAAGATAGCGTTACAGTGTTATGATATAAATGAACTTCTCCTAAACATCTCAGGTGATACCCCTGCACTTGCCACCAGGTGATACATCTAGAGAAAGGACGTTACAAATTGATGGCACCAGTGAGCAGATTGAAATTGCAAAACAGTTGGTCAATGAAGTCATCAGTGAGGTTTGTTCAGTAGTTGCCTGGTCTTGCGCAGCTTTTTCTTATCTGCTTCAATGTGTTGTGTTACCTATGAAAAGAAAAGTAGGCACGGGTCTTTTACCTCTTTAAGTATATTCCAATATGTAAGTTCCATTTTCCAGGAACACTAGCTAGTCTTGATTTTAAGCAGGCTATGCAATTAATATAGTATCTAGAAATTGTTATATTTACTTTAATTTGTGGTATCTTGTTTTTAGATTTGTATGAATTGAATTGATAGCTGATGATTACTCATGCCATACCTGTTCTATTTGTTTGTCATCTGTAATACTATTATTGGGGTGAGAACATTTTCAATCAAGTGCGATACTTATTTGAGATGATCAAGGTCTTCGAAATCATGGGACAGCATATAGGTTATCGTGGATTCATTTCATGACTGGGATTATCATACTTACTTTTCTGCTTTCATTGTTGTAATTCACCTTTCTTTTGGTGTTCGTGGATGGTATTTATTGGGGATTGGAACTTTTAGATCACAGCCTACTATATTTATTTGATGCCTCAAGATTAATAACATCTAATAGCTAGCAGTTTGTTTCCCGGTAGGTACGACTTTGTGGGATAACTTCCCATAAATTTTATTTTGGTTCAGATGTTCCTTTTCTGGCTCTTTATATGTGAAGTATTGTTGCTAGTATCCTGCCTCAGCTAGTTTTGATATGGATTTGCGCCTAGGAGAAAATATAAATAGTTTATTCCTGGATCTCTCTGCTCAAATATGTGTTTGAGAGACATTTTCCCATATAGTTGATACATAATATATGGCCATTCATATGCCTTCCTATATGGCATTTGTGATTCTATAGATTTGCAGATATCGTTCTATTCTTCTCTGCGTACAGATTGGTTGATTTGGAAATGATCCGTGAATGAAGAAGAATGGCATTTGTAAGTGGGTGAAGAACTCTGATATAGTTTTAAACGCATGCTTACTTTCTAGTTGCAATGCAGCACTTGGATATCACAGTTTTTTTGTACTGTAGTCTATCTACTCAATCCATTTTGGTCAAAAATACTCTTCCATATATTGTCTTCCCTACACATTTTGTCTTCAATTAGGTTCCTAAAGTCGGTCAGATGGTTATTATGAGTGCTGAGGATTGGTCTTTGGAGATATTATCTTATCCTTTTATTGATTTATTGGATTTTCCGATACTTGGTTTTGTATGAGGCAGGTTTTGCAAAGTGCTCCCTCCACTGAGGTAACTAAGGCAGTGTAATATATTTCTTGTAGTGTTGAAGATGTCTCTGCTATTACGGCAATTTTTAGTTAAATGCTCAAGTGAAAAATCTCTGGGACCGCAGCCGATTATGCTGATTTAATTTTGTATTTGATAATTGATATTGCAATTGGAACTATTGTAGGAGCTAAGAGTGTATCGGACAATCGGTCACGCCAACATAGAACAATTCAATGTTGGTGTTTCCTCGGCATTGTTCTGGTATGGCTTTGAATCTGATTTATTAGTAATTACTCAGATATCTCATGGAAAGAACAAGGATGCACTATTGATGGAAATTGAAAGATTAGGCTTTCAAGATTGGATGGAGAGGTAAAACTATTGTGTAGTAGTGCCTAATGCTGTTTGTTATACATTTAGTGAGTGTTCATATGGATACTCCGCTCGCTCTCCAGTCGCAGGAATTCTTTTAATTTCTTTTGATGTTACGAATTCTTCGTACTTCTAAGTTAATTTATTACTCCAGCCGTCCAGTTTACACATAATTTAACACTCGGCCAGAATTAGAGTACAAGTTTTAGCTCGGGTTGGTAATAACTTTTATATATATTTAATTTCAATTTTGACGCTACATCTAGTTTCTTAATGATCCGTGTGTCAGTATATATACTATGCCCCTTCATTCTTAGTAGTTCTGCATCACATGCCATGGGGACATAATTTTGTTTTTAATATTATAGAACTCGTATAGTTTCCTGGAATTTTCTTTTGTACCTTTTCATTTCGAATAGGGAGAGGATGGGCTTCTGCAGGAGCAATCCGATTATTCGACCCAACCAGTACGGTATGTAGGCGTTTGATCATGTCTTAACGTAACTCTGCCATGTATATTGTGATTAGCATTGTGACATTTGGTGTGCTTGTGATATTTTGTGTATTTTGTCATTGTCATGTTCTATCTGGCCATCTGTTTTTTTCCCTTTTTTTGGTGTTATGCTATATCCTGTACTTTTTCCATATGAATGTGATGAGTCGTTCTTGGTTCATTTTGGGATAACAATTTGGTGCAGAATCGCCTCAGAAATCCAGCTATGAGCGGGGGATATCCTCAGCAAGGTTATCAAGCTCGACCTCCAGCAAATTGGGGTCAGCCAGGTCCACCGCAACAACTTGGTTATGGCTATGTCCAGCCTGGTGCGTATCCCGGTCCATCTCCCCAGTACAATCTGAATCAACCGCCTTATGCTGGTTATCCGCCTCAGCCCACCTCTGGTGGATATGCCACCCCCTGGGACCAAACAACTGCACCACCAAATCAGCCGCCTGCTCAAGAAGGTGGCTATGATTACTATAGCCAGCAACCACCTCCACAACAGCAAGCTCCTGGAGGTTCTGTTGCTCCTACGGACAGTACTGCTTATGTTTATAATCAGCCACCAGCTTACAATAAAGGACAAGGTTACCCCCAAGATAACTATGGTGGATATTATGCAGGTGCCCCACAATCTGGTTATGGTCAGCCCCCAGCAAATCCCGTCCCAGGCTATGATCAGCAGCAACAAGTTTATAATGCTACCTATGGTAATGTCTCCAATCCAACACCTGATGGGCACACGCCAACGTATGGAACCCAGGGCGATGCCAATCAAGCACCTGCCTCTGGTCAGTCGTACAATGCTGGTGGGCAACCTAACCCTAATCCCAATTACGCCCCTCAAGTTTCGACCCAGCCAGCTTATGGGGCACTCCCAACTTCACAAGGTGGTTTTGGAACCCAACCACCTACCAGTTATGGACCTCCTCAGGCTCAAAAACCTCCAACTGGCCAGCCAGCTTACGGGCAGCAACCGCAGCAGTCGCCTAGTTCTCAAGGAGGTTATGTTCAGCCCGGCTATCCTCATTCTCAGCCTTTACCTGCTCAAACGGGTTACTCTCAGACAGATTCTGGTGCCCAGCGACCACCACCAACTTTCTCGACAGCCCAGGCAGGGTATGGTCCTCCAATCTACAGTGCACCGCAACCAACTCAACCTAGCTACGGGCAACAACAGCCACCACCATATAACAGTTCTTATGGCGGTGGGTATTCCCAACCTCCAGCTTATCCAGCTGATGGCTCAATGGGTGGTAGTGCAGTCGGGAGTTATGATGCAGCACCGACTTCTCAAATTGCCCAGCAACCTAGTGGGGCTCCCAAAGCCTCGCCTCCTGCCTAATCTGTGTGTGGATTAAACTTGGCGTTTCAAACTTCGTCAGTGAATGTTATGGGTCTATTTTAGTTTTGTAGTACCATCTGTCGAACTGGTTAGTTCTGTAGTAGGGTGACTTTTCGGTTATGGGGTGCCTTTGTGATTTGTTTTGTTTTTGTTGAATCGTGATGCATTGCGTTACAAAGTTAATGGTTTGTTTAAAAGATGTTGCTTAAAGTTTTGAAAACAGTTTTTTAACTTATCGACGTTATAAGCATTAAGGACGTGCTCTAAAGCCACTAGGGTCAGATAATATGAGAACCCAGTGTAAATAGCTTCAACCAATGAAAACAAATTCAACTAAAAGAAATTTTGTTATTAGCTCCGATAAAATGATAAATCATCCTTGTTTATTGAGAAGAATGCATAGCTACTCTAATGTAGAAGTTTAATTCTTAGTATGTATGGGAGTATAGAGTTAAACTTGAGATTTCATTTCCCAGCCTCCAATTTTTGACCAACTAAATGGATTATGGGCGTCATTTCTTCTTGTATTTTCCTTGGGTTTTGCCCGGGGGGGGGGGGGGGGGGG
>CAIGRB010033512.1:65898-76852 GCA_903798255.1 Fraxinus quadrangulata | reverse complement strand
GGTGGTCGGAAGTTGTCGGAAAATCGCCGCAAAAGTCGCTCAAAAAATTTAAAAATTCAGTGACAATTTGTGAAAGAAATTTAAACTTCAGTGGCCGTTTCTGCAAGTTTTAAATTTCAGTGACATTTTTGTGATTTTTAGATAATTTCAATGATCGTTTGTGAAATTAACCCACTAAAATTTGGTACTTTTAACTTTTATAAAACTAATAGAGAAGATATTACAATATAAGAAAATTGAGAAATAATTAAAACTCTTTTTGTTTTGTGGAGTCATTCACAAATAGTATTTAATTTATTTTTTCAAAAACCTATATTTTTAAGTTCACCCAATATCTTCTTATATTTTCTTCAATCCCATAAAGAAAATTCAAACATTAAGACCTAGGAGAAATTAAATTGTAGTGGCTTTAGCGAAAAGCTCTCGCACTCTTATAGGAAAGTAAGAAAGTTGATAATATTCGACTCATTTCTTAGCGAAAGGCCCTGTCGCACTAATCAAAATTTAAGATATGCTTATGTTTTCTTGAATAATAAATCTAACATTACCACTTTAGGCAAATAATTTTGTCATTTTGTCAGAAAGAATTGACAGATGCAATGGCAGATGAAATGATTGTAGAAGATGATTTGATAGAAAATCTGATTGTACAGTTTAATGATAGAATGTCACGTGATATTATGTTAATTTTTCTGACAATGTAACATGATTCGCAGGCAAATGATGCTACTCGATGCGTTGGGTCCCTTATTGGATTAGGTTTAAGTTAAATGATAATAATTGACTTAAATTAACTTAACAGTGGTTATTAACTACCCAACTAACCAAGTCACGTTAATAATATGTTTTCGCCCACTGCACCAGATCGCGGGAGAATTCCAGTGAAAGTAATTAAACGGCGCAGATGAAAGTAAAACTCCGGTTAATTTAACAAATGGTGGCTGAACTTTGTACTTACCATTATCTTGGCCATTAACTTTAATTTATTTTAGATTCATTATTGAACTTTACAAAATGTTTCATTCAACCACCGCGTCAGTTCGTTGTCCACTTTTTAACTAAACATTTTACATGCTAGTGTGCCAATCGTAAAATTTGATTGAAATTGGATCACGAACACGTTAAAATAGACGTTAAACTGTATCACAATAAAATTAAGCCTAAAATACATATTTAACATGTTTTTAAAGTACATTATATTGAATAATACTGGATAGTTATATTAATTTTATTTATAACGACGAGTATACTTCTGTTCTCTCAATCAAATAAGTGAGAGAAATGAATATTATTGTTGATAGCTAAAAAACAAAGAAATATATAGTATATATATCGAGCAGTCTTCAATCTTCTATACCAAACACGCTTTAAAGCGATAAATATACCGGAAAATCGAGAAAAGATGTAGACGGTTTGATTTTATTATAAAGGTTGGGAGGTTTTGTATTTTCATTTTAGGATAGTTATATTGTCATCACAATTTTTATTTGATACATCACATTTCAATTATAATTAAGCTCATCACTATTTGCTTATTGTAACAATTATTTTTTTAACTTTTTTCCGTCAAATTTTTATCTTCAACATTTCATTAATTAGTACATTCTATCTTTGATAATGATTTATATCAAAATATTCTATTTTCATGCATTGAATTGAGGGAAATATATATTTTTCGTACTTTTCAATTATTTATTTTAAGAATATTATGGAAAAATAAGTTGTTTTTAGACTATTTTAACGGATTTTTGGACATAAAATCGTTATCAAATATAAAATATGTTAACTAGTGGAAAGTTTGAGAATAAGAATGATATGAAAATTTGTCAGTGACGTAAGATATATAATGAGTAAAGATTAAGTATTTTAATTATAATTAAAATACTGTGCATGAAATAAAATTTGTGATGTTGATATAATTGGCCTTCATTTTATCCTATCTGCCTGAGAAGAAGAAAGAAAGATCACTGTTTCTTTTCCTCTCTCTGAATTTTCTCTTATCTTTTGAGAATCTGAAAATAAATAAGAAACCAATTTTCCGGGAAAATCTGGTGAGTGGAAATGTAGTGAGTTATTGATCTTCAGTTTATATAAACTTTTGGAACAAGTGACTGTTCTGCGGTTTTGGAGTTTAATTATCAAATATATCTGTTTGTTATTTGAATCACAGGAACATTTTCAAGCGGATTGGAGTTGATTTTAAACGCATATTGAAGTTTGATTTCTCTAGCAGATTCCAGATTGTGAAAAATTGCACTTCGATCGGATTCTATGAATAAAATTTGAGTCCCGAGGTTTTGTGATTGCAACTGGAGTTCCGTTTTGCAGGCCTTCATTGCATAATCGGTGTAATTAGCACTTTTTCCTATCTTTAAATTTGATTTCTTTATATTCCACTGACAAATCTCTATGTAAAAGAATTGCTATAGATTCATAGTGATAATATCCCAGATGTTAAGTCTCCATTTACAATTTTTTTTCCGATTTGAACTATCTAGTGATGAAGTTATGGGATTTTGTTTTTGCAGATTCCGGTGGAAGTTCATCTGAAAAATTACTGGTACATTATTTCATAATTTTGGAAAATCAAATCTCAACTAATAACCCTCAAATGATGCATTGATCTTTAATTTTCAAGTTTTAGCAGATTTTTCCTCTAAATATTTACTTTAATTGGCGAAACAGAAGCTAGAGATGGAATTGAATAATCAATCAATAAACAGAGATGGACTGCTTTTGAGATCCGAAGAGGCGAGGTCACCTTCTACGACGTCGTCCGACTTCGGGTTGCAGTGGGGTAACCGGAAGAGGATACGGGGCATGAAGTCGGAGGTCAAAGACAGAAACGGTAAAAACGGCTCAGCAAGTTTGGCTCCGGTTCAAAGGACCAGTGCCCGGGTCGATCGGCGGGTCATTAGATCGGATACGAAGCACAACGTTAAGGACTCAAATCCGATTAATGGATATTCAAATCTCCGTCGGCGTCCGGCTTCTCCATCTCATCGAATTTTGAGGTAATTTCTGTGTTTTTCACAATTGGGTGCTATGAGGTTGTGAAGGGGTTTGGTAAGTTATAAAACATGTTATTTTTAAAATGTCTATCTTAATTGCATCTAACATCGAAACCCCTATTTGACAATTGAAGATTTTTTATATAGTTATTTTTAATCATGTATTTACACAATAAAATTTTTTACACATAAATTCCAAAAAAAAAAAAAGTCTATCTTTTAACTATGCATTCATCAAACAGGAGCGCATGTGTTACGCGGAATTTATGTGTAAAAAAAAAGTCTTATCTTTAATTTTTCTATTGCTTAATCATAACTCTATGTCCTTGAAGCTTGATGTGAATTAAGGTGTATGTTTTAATGGACTATTTAATACTCCCTTCATCTTACAAATTTTATTCACATTTATCTAATGTATTCCTACGTTGAATAATAGTTTAAATAGATATAATTTGCATTTGTTATGACAAGACACGTTAGATAATAATATATTACAAAATTAAAAAAATCAACTATAGAAAAATAGCCTATAATTTGAGATAAATAAATAAAAAGGTATATTCGAAGGAGTATTTTACAAATTCAATTGGATCAAAAAAAATTCAACTAAATAAAAAAAAAATCACTTGTTTTGATACTTTTATCCATTTAACCCTTCATTGGAGTCTTGAAAAGTGGGCCACGTTTGTCCTCAATTCATTTCTTTTTGCAAGTATTGTTTATAAAACGTCACTTAAGAGGTTAGAACACGTATTGCAATCTTCAATGAATTTCTATCCGACGGCCCAGGTTTTGCCACAAACAGAGGTGACCTTTTATCCCTTTGCATTAATGTTCTTTCCTCTCTGCCCCCCACTCAACTCCTCAAATATCTTGACCCTTAACAAATAAGTAATACCAGACCCTGCCTTAAAAATTTCCCTACTTTTAAGCAAGCCCACAAGGCTATTTCCGTAATTTCCTTTCTTGCTTGTACAAAATTTTAATTTTTTTTCCATGTCGACTATATCTAGTTGGATCATGCTACATTAAAAAAAAAATTGATTAACAGACTTTGATATTGTGATGCATTAATCCCGATAACGTCATTTGTCTGATTTTTGATACATACAGATTGTTAATCAGGGTGTACTCGTGAGTACAAGCAATTTAATCCTACATGGTTTTTTGATTGGTTTTTATGTTTGTATTTGTGCCTTAAAGGTACTATTAGAATCAATCTTGTTTTAGATGTATTCTTTATTCTTACTCTGTTGTGTCAATTTGTAATGTTTTTTGTTCTTTGTGCCCTTTTGGATTTTAGGAATTCGGAGAGTTCAATTGGTATGAGGGGACAAAGCAACGGTACAAGGAAGTTATCATCCCCGGACAGAGGCGAAGGTGGGAAGGACAAGAAACGTACTGTCAGTATGAATAACAGCCATCGCCATCACCACCAGAATAACAATGGCAACCACCGTCTCTGTAGTGGCAGTGGTGGGTCAGCATCATCAGAGACCGCAGCGGAAGGGAAAAAAGGCGGGTCATCCTCCGGGGGCGATGGGATTCCGGCGGTGTGGCCGCCCAAGTTCGTGATTGCCTTGACAAACCAGGAAAAAGAAGAGGATTTCATGGCCATTAAAGGATCTAAGCTGCCTCAAAGACCAAAGAAACGTGCCAAGTTTATTCAGCGCAGCCTCAATGTAAGTTTTTTCACCCCCTAATGGTATTTTTGGTTATTTGTATTTGACTTAGCTGGAAGATATGGTAGAAGAAAAGAAGTTAAAATTATATTTAGTAGGTGCCTAGACGGAGCAAGGAAACCGATAGAAAGAAAAAGAAGTGAAAATTTTATAGGTTTTACTAGTGCTTAATCGTGTTTAATACTTGACCCAAACAAGTCCTTAATCCTTAATTAATTGTTTTGCATAGCCGAAAATTAAATTATACATCAATCTCTATGGTTGTACACGATTGTTAATTAATTTATTTGGTGTAGTCTTGTCAACTGGGTAATTGAAATCTGCCATTAAGGAATCTATATTCCTTACAAATATGTTATTGCAGATAAATATTACCATGCCTAGTAAGGAGTATTTGCTGGAATAAATGAAATATATGATGTATAAACTAAATTGTCATTCCTTTAAGAATTAAAATTTTAGATTTTAGATGAGTCGCTGACATAGTACGACAAACACATGTTTTGTGTTAAGTTAAAAGCTAAGAAAAAAGTACATTTTTAATAAATGAGGCTTGGAAAAAGTCACTTTTGAAATTCTAGATTAATGCAATAGTATGTTTTGTTTATTATTAGTTAGTGTAAGCAACGTGGCCCTGCGACATCCATTGATGTTGTGTTGGCACTACTAGAAAAGAATAATACTATGCAACTGTTTGACGTCCATTTCTTAGAATATATTTTTTGAGGTTCATTTTTTTAGAATATATTTTGTAAAAATTATTTTTTTTTGGAGAATTGGGTGGTTAAAAAATAGGGGGGAAAATTGGTTTATGTGCAAGACTAACAAATTGAGGATTATCTCTAAGTGATGATGTAGGTGATGTGAGATAAAATGATAAGATCTGCTAAATGTGTGGATTTGAGACATTTTATCGGTCTTATTATTTAATGCCGTCTCATACGAGATAATCCCTAATTTGTACATGTAGCTAAAAAATTATAGGTGTCCATTTGTGGGTAAATGAGTTGAATTGTCGATGTTTTGAAAAGATTGCCCACAATTCATGGTTGGTCAAGTTAGGGATGTAAACGAGCCGAGCCGAGCCGAGCCGAGTCGACTCGTGGCTCGGGAAAAACGGATTGAGCTTTTTTGGCCCGAGCCGAAATCTTGACCGAAAAAATAAGGTTCGACTCTGGCCTTTTCAAGTTGAGCCGCGGCTCTTTTTTTCTTGAAATTCTTTTTTTTTTAAGCTAGCTATACAGCTGCCTTTTTAAAGGCTGTCGTAGCTACCTTTGAATCTAAAGCCAGCTGTACAACTGATGGTCGCAAGTGCTAAAATGGATAAGACCTGGGGAATACCTTGCTCCCATGTTGAAGCCATGCTCAAGATGTACTCGGTTAAGTGCATTTCTGGGAATATTAGTTGCAAGGCAGGATTGTCGGTTAGCATTCTGGAGTGATTGGATTCGTAGTGCATGGACGAATGCATGACACGGGCAGAGCCTGGCATGCGGAGTTGGCCTTCGGTCGAACGCAGCCTATAGTCAGGGCATGCAAGCCTGAAAATCAATTGGTGGAAGTATTCTAAGCTAGCTGGACGGATTTCACTGAAGCGTTACTTTCGATTGTTGTATGTCAAGAATTTGATATGTGCAAAGCAGTTTTTGCAGGTAGGTTGGTTACTTACCATGTTGGGGCAGTTTTCTTGGTGGAAAACATTTGAAATTGAGCCCTAATGGCTAGGGTGTCAGCCACCTTTAAAAAGGCTGTCGTAGCTGCCTTTGCAAGCAAGTAGCTGCTTTATTTCAAAGGCCAGGGCCAAAATGGCCCATGTTGGTGTGGCTAACACGGCGGGCTCGAGCTTACAATCGAAATTGATGCTAGGCCCTAGCTAAGCCAGCTTGGGTTTTTCTTGGGTTGAGTCACGGGTTGCTCGAGCCGGCGAGCCGAATTGACACCTTAGGTCAAATCGAGTATGAGCTAGCCAGTATTTTTACTTTTTGTGTTTCTCATTGTAATTTTAATAATGATGGACAAAAAATTAGGCTTGGCATGGTGGCCTACATCTCCAGCTGAGGTTTGGGAGATGCTTTTTGTGTACAAGTCGATCTCTATACGTCGAATTTTTATGTTTTCTTCTTTGTGACAGACCAAATATCCATACTTTTAGGTTTAGTAATTGATGAATCTTAGCCTTTGTTTGATACTGATTTTTTCCAAATCAATTTTTTCACTCATTCATTTTCTACCACATATTTTCCGAAAAAAGAAAAACGTTTTTTAAATGTTTCCATAACTTTCCTTACAAAAAACCACACATTTTCTGAAAGATCACTTTTCACAAAATCAACTTCAGAGGAGGACTTGTGTGGTTTACTTGATTGTGTGCACATGGTTGTTAATCAATGGGTTTTTATTTATTAAATCGCCAAAGGAAGATTTAATAAATATACTGGTTTAACCATATCTGGAGATAGAATTTTGGTTTTATGCCCTTTATCCTATCTTTTTTGTTTCATTTATTACTCCTTTTGTTTCTATCGTAGGACCTCTAAAAAACGCATAGATAGATAAGATAGCGTGTGTCATTTCCATGTTGTATTATGATGGTATAGTGGAACCTACCTTGGACCACATAGGCAATTGATAAAGCACAGAAAAGCAAAAAACAGTCGACAAAATATTAGGTAATTTGTGCTTAGGTTGGTATTTTCTTTCGAGTAGTGATAGTCTTGGGTTGGTATTTATATTGGACTAGTAGAGTTTTAGTAAAGTTTCAATCTACACTATTTTCGCTCCCATTCTTTGACTAATATTATTCATCATTAGTTATGATAATAACTTGCAATGATCCTCTGAATTGTTGTGATTCATTTTAACGTATTGAACAATTAATCAAGGGATTTACTGCGACCTAGATCACTGACATTATAACTAATGATGAATAACATTACTCATTTTTTTGAGTCGATCAAAACATATAATGTGGGTCGTGTGATGGTTCGTTTTGGTCACATGCTGAGCTTAGGGCGAGCCATCACTCAACTTTTAGTTTACACCTGTATAACATTCGAATTGTAGTATACCTTTAATATTCCAAAAATGTTGTCAAATCTACTTCATGCACACCTCACTTCTATTCGCAACCAAGTTTTAATTGGTTTCTTGTGCTTTTGCAGTTGGTAAGTCCAGGGGCATGGCTTTGTGATCTTACACTGGAACGGTACGAGGTGAGAGAGAAGAAAGTCTCCAAAAAGGTAATCATCTTTGGTTTGATTTATTGAAGCTTGTGCACGTACGTGTCGAGTAATCTTAATTACACTCAATAGTCGAATTGCATTGTCATTTGGGTATGGAGATTGAATATTTTAAACAATTTGGACCTTGTAATTTTATTTATTTATTTATTTTCAGAGACCAAGAGGGTTAAGAGCGATGGGGAACATAGACTCGGACTCAGAGTAAAATTGAAATTAGGAATCAAACGAGGATTTATACGTGAAAGTGGAAACAAGTGGGAGAAAATGAGGACGAAATTTATGAGAGTCAAGGCTATGAGATATATTGTGTCAAATTTGTATTCGATTGACTAGTTACCTCATGTATAATGAAAGGTGAAAATTTTACTTCAATGATTTCACTTTTTATGCATCATAATCTATTCTCAAACAAATTGTTTATATGTAGTGAGAGTGTGGGACAGTGATCTTTTGTCTCATATGTAGTAACTAGTAAGTTATTCTGAATATCTGATTTGTCTATTTCTAGATCTTTGAATTGTTTAGCGTTGATGAAAATTAAAAGTAATTATTAAATATTGTCCGAAAATAATGCTAGATTAAGTCGATGTTTATCTCCCTTTAAAATAAAATTCTTTAGTTCTCATACTCATTTTCAATTATATAAGGTCATACTAGGTTATACTAGGTTTCATTTCATTTCAATTATATAAGGTCATACTGCTCTTATTTTGAATACATAAAGTAGTTTACATAAACATTTTTCCATCTTTTTATTCAACAAAGGCTTGAGACTCTCAATAGAATAATGGTGATTTGAATGTAACTTTTTTTAATTCGAAGTAAATATTTTTTTTAAACTTATATATAAAAAAATAGAACATTTTACTATTTTCCGACATGAACGCGCAAATATTACAAGTTTGTACACCTATGAAAAAACATTTAAAAACAAGGAAATTTACAAAATACATTATGTATAGTGTGTAATTACATTTACAAACTGTATTTTATAATTTACATTCATTTTTTTTAAAATCAAACTTTATTGATTCCTTCACTTATAGTGGAGGTGTGTAATTACATTTACATATTTATAATTTACATTCATTTTTTTAAAAAAATCAAACTTTATTGATTCCCTCACTTATAGTGGAGGAATACCGAAGGGATAAAACATCAAAACAATCTAAACAAGTAGAATCATAAAAGTCACAACTATTCAAACTATTACCAACCACAACTTACTTTCTCAAATAAGCTACCCCCATTATAGCCAATCGAAGTAATCCTCGAGCAAGCCTCGAAATATCCGTCCATGTGGTATACCATTGCGACAAAACTTTAGCTCGCATCCCAACTAAACAATTAGCCACTTGATTGCTTTCTCTCCACTGATGTGCTATCTGAAAATTGAACTCTTGCAATAGCTTACAAAAATCCCATAAATACCACAAGGGATACTTCTGTGATAAAATCCAAGAAACCACCAAATCGGTGGCAATCGAGCCGAGCGGCTCGTCGGCTAGGCAAAAACGAGCCCGAGCACGAGCCGAGCTTACTCGGCGAGCAGCTTGTCGAGTAAGCCCACGAGCCAAGCTCGTGGACTAGTGTAATATGCGAGCGGCTCGACTCGTGGCTCGTAAAAAAATAAATAAATAAAAAGGGACTAGAACGTCTGGTAACTGAAATTCAGTGGTCGGGAGAATTTTTTTAGTGATCGTTTCGGCCCTAAATTTTTTTTTTTTCAATTTCATTTTCTCCTATAAATACTCATCCATTCAACCAATGTTTTTCACCAAACTTACTATCAATCTGTCATTCTCTACTCTATTCTCTACATTTCATTATCAATATCGTTATATATTTTTCTACATTTTATTTTTAATCATTTTTCTACACTACTACATAATCTACATTCACTTCTCAATTCTACTTCAACATTCAATATCAATTATCTCATTACAAGTTTCCAATCACAAATGGATCCACACTCATTTGTTGAAAACTTGTTCGGTGTCGGAGGCGAATCATCGTCACACTCCACAGTCAATTTGGGAATGAATTTACCGGTCTAAATGAATTACCCATTCTAGAAAATATTCAAGATTTCGACGTTCATGAAGGTAGTCATCCAATTGATTTAGATGAAGTTGATGTTGATGCTACTCATCCAATTGATTTGGAACGGGATAAAGAACTACATTNATTAGTTTTTCCCGATGCATGATGGAAGAGAAAGGTGAAGAAGTAGGTAAAATGTTGAGACCATTTTAAATTGGTTCATATGGTCGTGTGATCGATGGAGTTCCAGAAACTAAAGCAGCATGTAAATACTGTTAACAACGATTAGCATGGCAAAAAGGTATTGGAACCACCCACCTCAACCGTCACTACAAAACATGTGCAGGCAAACATAGGCTTCTCCAGCTAGTCAAACGCAACTACAATTTGGTAGTCCAGGTGCTGGTGCTACTACTACGCCACTTTCTACGCGGATATATTCGGAGGAGAAAGCTCGAATGGGAATTGTGAAGTTCATTGCCGCGACATACTTGCCACTAGCAATAGTGAACAACCAACATTTTATTTCCTACGTCAAACAATATCTTTAACCGATGTACGTTGGGGTAAGTCGAAATACTCTTCATTCTGATACAATTGAATATTTTCTTAATTCAAAGAAACTATTTATTGCAAATTTAGAAAAATATGGGGGTGTGATATCTTTAACTTCGGATATGTGGAAAGTGATTAATAAAAGAGGTTACACAGTTATAACTACACACTATATAGATTCACTTTGGATTTTTCATAAAAAAATTATTGCTTTTAAAATTATTGAGTTCCCGCACAATGCTAACAATATATTTAATGTTATTATGAATATTATTAGAGAATATAAATACGAGAGTAAAATTCATTCTTATACATTTGACAACGCTAGTGTAAATAAGCCCGTAATCGATAAATTGCATAGGGTACTTCAACCCAATTTCGGTGGTTATTTATTTCATATTCGATGTGTTTGCCATATTTT
>CAIGRB010033512.1:49748-64144 GCA_903798255.1 Fraxinus quadrangulata | reverse complement strand
CCCCCCCCCCCAACCATTTGTCAAACCAAAACGAGCATGAACTATCTCTTATCTTCCATTGACTTTATTCAATGACCATTGGAATGCAATCTCTGACGTACCTCCAAAATCGAGTCCCAATTCGACTTGCATTTGCTATATCTAACATCCCGACATTGATAGTAAATGAATGGCCATACTCATAAGGACACGACGAAGAATTACCAACCGCCAACCTTGTGATAATAATAGCATTTTCCATCCTGCAATTTTTTTATTTTTTATTTTTTATTTTTTTTTTTTTGTGAATCTTCTGAACAAGGGTCTCTAAATTTCTAGCACTCAATCTACCTTGCACCACTGGCACTCCCAAATAAGTCATATGAAAATGACCCTCTTTGAAACTGGTGTCCCTTATAATATCACCCTTTTGCACCAAGGAGCAGGTTTTAGAGAGAAAAATTGCCCACTTATCCTTATTAATAAGTTGTCCAGACCAATCTTCATACACTGCCAACATCTCCATTAAACCTTTCAAAGATTTTTTACACCCATTAGCAAATATCACAAGATCATCTGAATACATAAAGTGAGAGACCAAAGGGCAACCTTGGGTTTGAGAAAAACTACCAATACGTCCATCACCAAAACTCTTTTTTAATAAACTCACCAGTACCTCTTTGCATAATGATGAAAAGATAAGGAGAAAGTGGATCCCCCTGCCGTAATCCACATGTAGATTTGAAAAAACCTTGAGTAATACCATTCATCATTATTTAGTACCAAGGGATTGTTATGCACTGATCGACCAACCGACAAAATCCTTTCGGGAAACCAAAAGCTTATAGCACATGTTGCAAGAGCCGCCAATTCACCCTATCATATGCTTTAGTCATGTCCACTTTAACCATCACATTTCCCCCTCACTTTTTTATTCATAGAATGCACAAACTCTTTGAGTCAAAGTGATGTTTTCAAAAATACTTTACTAGCAATGAAAGCCCCTTGCTCGATATCATTCTTGAAATTACAGCATCCATACGAGTCAAGAAGATTTTAACGTTTTGCTTACTATTTTCTAGTTATTGATATTAAAATATTTTTTTTCAAAAGATTTTTTATTTTATAAAATTTATATCTTCTATTCCTAAATTCTAATATTAAATCAACAAAAAATAACGTTAATAAGTTAATAAAATATTGAGCAATTCAAAAAATATACTTCACTCTTTCAACATTGTAAAAAAGATAAAAATTCTCAATTGTTGCAATTAAATCAACAAAAATTGTTCAATAAATAAATTTTAAAACAATCAATTAAAATAATTGTTTACATGGTTGTTATTTTGTAGATAAAAATATATTTCTTATTATTTTTAGTAGGGGGTAATTTTGCTATTTAAAAAATTATTAAGAATGCATGCATAGCCCCTGTTTGAGCCACACTATTTTTTTCATTATCATTTTTCTACTAATTTTCAACCAGACATTTTTCTATAAAATAATATTTTTCATCACATCAATAATTTTTCATTCTTTTCAACCACACATTCTCCATCAATCTATTATTTCAAAATACATTTTTCCAAAATAATGTGGCTCAAACACACCCTTATATTTACTAGAGATTATTTTTTTCTTTTATGGATCTATAAAAATAAAAAATAAAATTATATAATTGTGTAAAAAAAGAAAATGGAAAAAATTGTATATGATACTCGACTTAATGTCAATTTATGGAGGATAGATGAATGTGGAAAAAAAATTAATTATTTAGATGAAAATCAAATAATAATTGATTTTTCGGAGAATAAAATAATTGTATACAAAGTGTCACATAATGTAATATAAATGATGTGATTTTTTAATTTTTAATTATGAATATTTTGGTCTATTTAACTATTTTAACGACAATTTTGTTATTATTTTGTAGCAAAAGACAAAACTTGTTTTTTTTTGTTTTTACCATATTGTAAATGTAGTATGTAAAGTGTAAATTTAAAAATTACGATAATTATTTCCTAGATAGAGGGGGTATTTTGTAAGTTTTTCTTAAAAATATTAGGGTCCGTTTATTGCAAATGTGGTAAATAGGTGGAAATAAAATGAATTATAGGGAATTGAATTGCCTAGAAATTGTAATTAATTGTGTTTGATTGGTATAATTTTCTACTTGGAAAATGTTGAAATTTTGGCGTCCGTTTGAATTTAATTTTCATGAAAATTATCCATTAAAGTGGTAATTTTTTTTATCATTAGGTCTAGCATTTGTTCCAACTGTAAAAAAAATAAAAAAAAAATACCGTATCGAATACCATTCGTTTGGCTTTGTTTTTCATGAAAATCGTGAATAAAAATGATATATTTTTTTACCATTATATCTAGAATTTTTCCCAATTACAAAATAAATAAATAAAAAAAAAAGCAAGGATGGAAAATCAAAATCCACAAAAACTGAAGGAAAACAATTTATTTGATTTCAAGGAAAATAGGCGCGTTCGAGTGGCAACGGGCAAAATGATTTTCAGGGACAATTTTGGCCATCAAACAGCTACTTTGTGGGAAAGGT
Organism: Fraxinus quadrangulata; assembly: GCA_903798255.1. NCBI lineage: Eukaryota > Viridiplantae > Streptophyta > Magnoliopsida > Lamiales > Oleaceae > Fraxinus > Fraxinus quadrangulata. The sequence continues at coordinate 61,596 of CAIGRB010033512.1, read as the reverse complement.
GAAAATATTAAGGAAAATGGTACTTATCAAACATAGCATTATATTAAGAAAGAAAAGTACCATTCACTTAAAAAAAAATTATTTTTCATCAGACTTAATCTCAATTAAACATTCTTCCAATAAATTCATTTTGTGCATGAAATTATAATTTTTTATATTTTTTTAATAATAAGTTCTTCCTAAAATCGTTTTAAACCACATGAAGAGTAATTTTTTTTATAATTTGCGATTAAAAAATAATAAAGTTATAAATTCATTTACAAAATTATTTTATTGGACATGAAATTGAAATAAACTTATCCAAATTTTGTCCACAAAGAATCGTCCTTCTGCCCCCTTCGGCTTTTCGTTCGGTCTCATTTGATGTCTTTTTACCCTCCAGGAATTCCGAATTCTAACCCTTTTTGCCCATTTCTCTGACCCCTTTTGATTTCAGTTATTTGGATGAAACTTTGATCAGTTCAATGTAATTTTTCTTGGAATATTCTGAAACTTTTTTCAGATATTTTTTATTTTGAGGAAAAAATAGGAATCAATGTTGGTGGGGAATCTGGCTTTACTACAAGTGCGTTTGCTTTGCTTTTCACTGTTTTGAGCGAGAAAGTAGAATGCTGATTTTCTTGGAATTCAATTCTTGTAGCAAATGATATGATATGATATGATTTGAGTGTTCGATATTTTCGAGTACAGTTTCTTGTAAGAAAATACTTGATTTTGAAATCTGGAACATTGGATTTCCTGGTGAGTTATATGAAATTGTTGGTGATTCTGAAGAATTGAAGAAAGAGGTTTCTAATAGATAGGAGTAAAGATGAAGAGAGGCAAAGATGAGGAGAAAATCGTGCGGCCTATGTTTCCAAGGCTCAATGTGAATGATGCAGAAAAAGGATGGCCAAGAGCTCCTCCAAGAAACAAAATGGCCCTTTATGAGCAGCTTAGTATTCCTTCACAGAGATTCAGGCATGGGATTTTGCCCCCAAACACCACAAATACAATTTCCCATTCAGTGCCTTCTGCTTCTTCATCAATTGATAAGGCGGTTGGTCCTTGTAAGCAAACTTATGCATCTCTATGTTTTGAACCAAGAGATGATCCTGCTAATGTTATTGACCGATGGGAGGCTGGTGACATTGTACGGCCACGGCTCTGTGCCGAGCCACAGTGTTCCACTGGTGTGCATAGTAATGGAGCTTTGAGGGATGATAGTGTAGCCATGGATAAAGAAAATAAGTCTACTTCAAAAAGGGATTTTCTATCAGAACATAATACGGTGCATGGTGTTAGAAGAGTTATGGATTCTTATGAAGACAGGTCGCGTAGGTCACTGCAGAAAGGAAATATAGACAGGGTGGAATCGATACCTGAACATAATATATCGCCTGATGATGTTGTGAGAGTGATAAATCAGAAACATTTTTTGAAAGCCAGAAGAGCTATTGTCGAGTAAGTTCTAATGCCACTTAGTGTCCTATCCATATCTCTATATGGAGAATTTCAACTGAAGTTTCATGCTGATCACATTTAAGTAATTTATTCCTCGTTGTCCATCTTGACATTTGCTAGTAGTTGTAATGATGATGTTCATATCTGTACATGTCTACTTAATATTAAATGTTCATATCTGGAGATAGTTGAGGGCAGGAAATTGGAGGATTGAAATATCGCTTGTGCCATATGTACATCACAACTTACAAATTTGTTTACCAATGTGACGAGCTATGAAAATTTCACCAACTAAAAAAAATAAAAGTCCCCCACTTTCTTTTGGCCACCTCACCATTCTGTAAATGGTAATGTACAACAAGTATTTTCCTTGAAATATTATTGAGGATCACTCAAAAGTTTTTCTTTAATTCTTTTTGTCCCCCCTCCCCTGGAATCCTGGATAGGAGTTTCCATACCACTTTTCCTGGTTTTTGTGCTGATCATGATTCAACTCTCTAAACTAAGTTTCTGCTACACTGGTTAGGATTTTTTCGGAAAATGTGGGACTATGTTAGAACTTAAGACCTTATGCACCATGGAAAGTACTTGCATCAGCCCTTGTGAAAATACTAAAACACATTCAACTGAAAAAACAATTAATTCTATAATATATAAAATTCAGGAGCTTGTTCAAATATAGAAAAACGAAATTTTCGTCCTAATCCAAATCCTCCTGTGCACAGTACTGAATTGCACTTTTTAACCACAATTTCTGCATCGGGCCTTCGAATTACACTCATTTCTGTAATTTATTTTCTTGATTAGTAGCAGATCTGTATTCCTATATAGAAGTATGGCGGCCTTTCCCTTATTCCGTGATGATGAGATTGGTCCATGTTTATTTTGTTGCACTTGTATCTATGTTCTTGTTTGGATAAAATTATAAGTTGCTGAAATTATAGTGTGATAAAAATGAGTAGTGGATTAATGGGTAGTAGGTGTGGTGTGGGCCCTACAAAATACGTCGTTAAAATTAATGTTTCACTTTGACTATTAAACTATAAGGAAATTATATCGTTATCCAAACATGCACTATAGATTGTTTTGGAATACGTGCTTATTCATTATAGGGAAAAAAAACATCACTAATATATTGGTGCTTTCTATGACTTATAAAATACAATTAGCGGATGAAGATCGAGTATAACTTTTAATGAACACTGTGCAGAAACCTTTCGCTTTTACCAATTGTGATTCCCATCCATGTTATAGCCTTTTCAATACTTGTGCTGTCACATTATTTCTTTACTCACATGATTGTTTTCTATGTGGATACTAGCTGACAAACTTGTTAACTGGTTTGTTTGGGGTAAGCTATATTGTCAAGTGTGTTCCGGATCTTAAAATTTATGATCTTGGATAAACTGATATGCTAGAGGATGGGCATTGAACATCTTGTATGGTTTGAGAGAACCTGATAGTTTCTGTAGAGATTTGATCGATGAGAACTTATTATTTGGAAGTTTTTATACAAATTCGTTGGAGAAGGATTGTGCTTCAGATTGGGATATCATGTTGGCTCCTCCAGTTGCACAATGTGGAAGCTAGGCAGTTTTCTGTTCCGTGGTTTCTGTCTTGATTGTCTTTTAACAACTTGTTACTGGTTTAATTGTTGACATTAACAGATAGCTTTATTTGTTGGATGTGAGGATGTTTTAGAGCATGATTGGCTAAGAGCTTACGTGTAAGTAAATAAGTAAGTTCTAAAATAAGTTGTGTTGCACGGACACTTAAACTAGAGTAGCGTGTCCGAGTCGAATGTGTGACATTCTTTGGACACTCTACCATCGTTATTTTTCTAGAAATATTATATATTTTTTAATCAAAGTTATTATTAAATGAAAAATAGGTACTCATATTTAAAAGATTTGAACAAGAAAAAATTATTTACAAGTATAAAACTAAATTTATACTATATAAATAAAGAATTTTAAAAAATTTAATCACTATACCGCAAAGTGTCATTACTTCTTTGAAAAATCACTTGTTGGGCACACATGTACATGACGGTGTATCATAGAAATTAAGTAACTTATTTTGAAAGTAAAGTGAGAGTTCCTATCAAAATAAGTAACTTTTTTCTTGAAATTATCCAAACATGTTTGGAACAAAGTAACTTTTTAGTAAGTTTAAGACGTGGTGTCGTCTAATTTGAGAAGATGGGATATTCATGTGATTTATAAAAGTTGGTGGGTTTATTCGTGCAGAATCTAAGGGTTTATTCAAACTGAGCATTTTCATTTCTTCAGAGGCCCTTGATGTCATTTGGCAGAAGATTACCTTTTATGTACCATGACAAATTGGTGTATAGAAATTTGGGTTGAGGTGAGTTTTCTGGTGGTGGACTATTTCCTTTATGTGCTTTTGTTTGTTATGGGATTCTGTCTCTAACTGTTTTTGTGTTGTAGAGGATCTGTCACGTACATTTATGGTCTGGTGTTCCGAGAGCGAAGGTGGAAAATGTTTCGATTTTTGTTTGTCTGGACAGAGAAGCAAAGAGTCTAATATATTTTTTTATCTGTAATCAGTTGAAGTGTGTGAAGGAGGCACACTATGTGTAGTCATTGGTGTGGAGAAAAACTGGGTTAACGTAGATAACCTTTTTTCTGGTAGATTAAATTTTCTTTAATTGATTGGCAATGTAGTTTGATATGATATTAGAGCAGATAAAGGTTATGGATTAAGTCATTTATGAAAATTATGCACGTTTCATGTCTTTGATGGAAAATAAATTCGGCCTGCACATGAGAGGGGTATATTGAAGACTATATTTAATAAAAAACGTGCCTCATCTCTAACCTTGGAAGCTTTTAGATGACGTGGTTTTCAATTTAGAGCATCCTCCTCCTGAGAGAGAGTGGCAATTTTTAGTGGCACGTCTTATTCTTTGTTTCCGCATAACATGATTCTTTCCTACTGCGTGTATTTAACCCTGTTTTTCTCATTCTTTACAGTCAACAAAGAATTTTTGCGGTTCAAGTATTTGAGTTGCATAGATTGATCAAGGTGAGAATTAAATTTAAGTAGATTTGAGCATCAATATGGTGTAATGAAGTCTTTATTTTTCTGTACCTTCTGCTTAGAAATCGATAAAGCATTTGTGGGTAATATTCTCTCATTTGTATCAGGTTCAGAGATTGATTGCTGGGTTGCCACATCTTTTGGTTGAGGACACTTCTTTTTTGAGCAAACCTGTAAAGGCTTCACCTGCAAAGAAACTCCCGTTCGACTATATTCTTAAAGCACTTCCAGGTGTTACTAAGAACAAAGGTGACTCCAAGAAGCCAGATCACACAGTTGAATGCTCGATCGAAAATACAGTGGGGAAGGCATCTCTCTCTCCCGTGCAAAGTGGTGTGCCACCTTCAAACGGTCAACCATTTTCTAAAAATCTTCCGCCACCATCCATTAGTAATAATCCCAATGTTGAAACGTGGTGTTACAATCCTCCACACAGGCAACAGTGGTTAATTCCGGTGATGTCTCCTTCTGAAGGACTAGTGTACAAGCCATATCCTGGACCTGAGTTTGTGGACCCTGTCTATGGACCATCAACTCCAGTGCTGGGTAATTTCTCAACTCCTGCATACGGAGTCCCGACCCCACATCATCAGTATCAGTTACCTTCCTTTCCTCCGGCTGGACCTGGTATTTACTTCCCTCCATATGGCATGCCCACGGTGAATCCAGCCTTTTCAGGTTCGTCCGTGGAGCAAAGGAACCCCTTAGCCACAACGGGTAAAGTATCAGCCGAGGAAACCAATTTCAATGCCCAACATCAGAACTCAATTAATATTCCGAGCCAGACGAGTGAGTCTTGTCCAGATGTTCCAAGGTTGCATGCACGCAAGGACGGTGAATTACAAGGTAGCACTGCAAGTAGTCCGAGTGGGAGATTGCAAGATAGTAGGGCGGGTAGCCCAGTTGAAAGACAAAATGCTTGTCCACTTTTCTCTCTCTCTCATGCTATTGACATCCCGGGCTCTAGTCCTCAGCCTCGTGAGCTGGAGCACCCTGTACGCGCTATCAAGGTTGTGCCTCACAATGCCAGGTCTGCTACTGAATCTGCTGCTCGAATCTTTCGTATTATACAGGAAGAGAAAAAGGCAAGATTCGACATAGCCGGTGGATAACGAGTTGCAAGTACGCTGATTTGATGTCTTTAATTCTGCAACTGATAATTGTTACATGTTCTGTAAATATTGTTGGCATTATTGCCTCGTATCAATTTTAGTTCATAAAAATAATACTTCCTCGGTGATATAACTTAAGTGTTGACACTAAAATTAGTCGTTTCATGTTCGATTTAATATGTTCAATGGAGAGTTGAATCCAAGATCCTTGTTGGATCTTGTAGTCTGTGAAGACATGTTTGGCTAAGCTTAAAACAAGTAATTTTTTTGTTTCCAAAAACGTATTTAGATAGGTTAATGGATAGGAGTATAGTAAATTATTCTAAGTTTAGCCAAGCATGCACAACCGGCTACGTTCCAGTACAGCCAAGACTTTGATGGTATGTAACAATTATTCTTAAGAGGTAATTGTCTTGCAAATCTCCAAGCTTTTCAATCACATAGAATATTAAAAAATCTTTAATATCGGGTGATAGGCACAATATCGACCCCTTTCTTGTTTACTTGAGCACTTCAAGACGCCTCAATTCAGTTCTCGGTAAAATTCACAAAAGAATGCTAAAAAGGAAATTGCACAACACTGTAGAGAAGTAACTCATTTTTGAAAGCTACTGAAGTCATATTGTTGGCTGCCTAGGTTTGAGAAGAAGAAGTCTCCGCCTGTTGTAGATGTAAACCCGGATTTACCAAGTCCAGACCCACTACCCATGGCTCGACCCATGTTAAATGAAGTTATAGGTCCTTTGTCCTTCTCTTCTGATCCATCGGTTAACCCACCGACAATGCCAACATCTGCTAAGTTAATCTTTTTGGCTGCAAGCACGCGGTACAACACAGAAATCAAGATAGTTACCTAGTGGTGGTGTAAATACCAAACTTTACATGCACTATACTGCTGAAGTATAAATAAGCTTCTCGCGTTTTAGCTAAGCTTAGAAGTTTGAATAGATTTTGTAAAAAGTCATATTTCGGGAAGATGTGTGGTTAAAAAGTAGTTATGGATGCACGTGCAAAATTATTTTATTGAAAAATATGTGGTTGAAAAGAGTTTCGAGAAAAAATGAGTTTTTGAACATCGATACCATACCAATCATGGGCTAAGAAAATAATGAAGTTTCAAAATAACTAACCTCGTTATTGGTGAAATATGGAAACTCGTGAGCAACTTATTTTGACACGTTAAGCTAAAAATTATTTTGGAAAAAGGAAAAACTTTTTTTTTTTTTTTAACTGAAGAGGAAGGGAAATGCAAGTTATTCAATCATTTTTGGAGACAAGAAGTTACGAAAAAGTAACCCTACTTTTAAGCTTAGCCAAACATGAGTAAAGAAAAGCATGGTGTTGATATAAATGTGCAGGTCATTAATAACTGTTTCAACAAATTAAATTCTTAAAGCCAGCATGGAAAACTTACGTGCAGATATATTTAGATCAATTATTCCACGGCTCAAAGAATCAGCCCATATTCCAGATTTAACTTGAAATGGATCCTTCTTGGGCACAGGCTTGGTTTCAACTGAAGTTCCATTCCCATTTGCATTGCTTCCATCATTAGAAGAGTGTTCAGTAGATGCTGTTGATATAGGTCCTGTATGAGAAGTGAATGAGCAAAATGGGTCGGAATGATCAAAATTGTTCAGTGGTACAGCACCGAATGGATCAACTATATTAGTAGTTGCATCAGATTTTGAAGCGTTGTTGTCAGGCTGAGGGGTTGGATCAGGTGCAGCAAAGAAATCGAATGTTGAAGAAACAGCAGGAGAAGGGGTAGGCTGGGAAGCAAATAGATCAGCATTGCCCTGTACAAATTGCAAAAATATCGAAAATTAGCAGGATCAAGGCAAGCACTTGAAAGAATGAAACAGACACAGAAAATTTAAGTACTTAAGCTAAAGACTTCAAGCTGACTGACAACCACTGTTTCCAAAATGACACAAAAAAAGAATCTGCTTAAGAATATTGGGTGAAAAACACGTGGTCACTCAAACTATTTATTTTCATGTTATTGCTGAACTTTCTTCTCTTTTAAAGCTAGATGACTCAACTTTCCTTTCTGTTTCAATAACATCATTAAATCAGCTTCCGAAAACTAATGGATTGACTTAAGTGGCAGATCTCCATGTTGTAGCTTCCGACTTCCTTTGCTACAATGGACAATTCTTAACTTTTTATTAGTGAAAGTTGACTTGGTGATGTAATAGAAACTGAAAGGAAGTTGAGTGACCAAGACGGAACAAAAAAAAAATTCAGTGTCTAAAATAAAATACTGGAAGTTGATTGACTGATAATGTTTTTCACCCTAAGAATATCTGACAAAGCAATCCAGAGCCCCAGCACAAATGGAATCAGGAAGGCAGAAAAGCAGCAGCAGGAAGGGGAGATTATCGTGTATATCGAAACACACTAGAAGTACCACCAGAAGTGATAGGAGACTCCCGTATGTGCACGTATATGACGTCAAAAGAAAAAAGAAGGGTAAATTCCATATGTGGTAACTATACTTCACTCTAGTGTCAATCATATTTCAATTTTGTCCAATCGGGTAACTACATTTAATTTGATTTCAATCAGGTAACTCCTTCCAATTCCATCGCCCGGACAGTTGAAAATAGATGACGTCACAGTCAATAAATAAACTTGCACATGTTCCATATGTGATGACCATCATTTTTTTTTACTGTCCAGCGATTTATTTTCGTCAATAGAATTGGCTTGAGTTACTGTAATTAAATTCAAATTAAAGTGTAGATACCCTACTGAAATTAAATTGAAGTGTTTTACTCGATTGAACAAAATTGAAGTACAATTACACACTACTAGATTGAAGTATACTTACTGAGAATGGATTTACCCAGGAAAAAAACTCCAATGACAATCAATCATCTGATAAAAGCTTTAAACATTTTCCTAGGACCCATATAACCCTATATTTTCTTGCCAACACTACTCAGGTTCTGAATAGAACATTTGAGCAGTTTCCATCCTCTCCTTACAATTTACAAACCTGATTTAAATGCAAATCTTTCTTAATTCAGAGAAACTTGCACATTAACTACCTCCAAATCATAACTTCTATACTTCATTTCAATGCCTGTAGCAAGCACATTACATTGGCATAGAATGACACCTCAAGTGACACCAGTCATAACCAAAAAAAAAAACACCACACCCCGAAATAGAAGGAAATAATAACAAGAAAGAAATAAAAGCTTCACAAAAATAATTAACCATTGACGAGTTTAACAAATCCTGGGAATGGAACCTGTCAATAAAATGCACAAGTTCTTATGAAGGGTTTTCTACTCAAATCACACATGAACAAAAATATTAAAAGTTATGTCCCTGTTTGGTGAAAACTGAAATTTCAATTTAAGTCAAAGTCAACAATTAATTTTCACCATACAATTCATGAGATCCACAACTTTTCAAGCACACATTTCAAAAACTTTTATTAAAAACTACTAAAAATCTAATTTTAACCAAATAGGGGCTATATATAGTTGTTTCTTGTTAAAAAGATAACCCACCTTTTCACTACAACGAGTATACACTCTGCATGTGCACAAATGATGTGTGCAATAAAACATCAAATTAAGCAAAGGCCTAACTCATTTTTGGCTGCTGGTGGAGACCTTACCTGAGGCTCAGGGGCTTTCCCTACTTCCAACTGGGGAGATGCTGATACAAAATCGGCATCAGCAAATAAATCAACCTCTGACTTATCGTTGCTCAAATCAGACTTAGCCGTTGGAACGGGTATTGGTGAATCCAAAAGATCGCCGATCAAATTTTGCCCAAAAAGATCCACTTGGTTACTTCCAGCAGGAGTCTCTGTTCAACAAAAAATTCAAAGAAAAGTATATTTCAAACCATCTATAAGAAATACTTTAGTAGTTTCAGTAGTCTATACGATCACAACACTAGGACCTAGTTACTATAGCATCTCTTGCAGAAAACTCATCATTGTACTGGAACTTTAGAGTTTAACCATGCTAAGCAGAAGGCTTAGAGATGCTTACAAATGCATAGATCCTTCTATAACATCATCAAAATTTTCAGTCGTGTTATCATAGATAGAAGTGGTAAGTGTGTGTATCAGATATTACTGGTTTTCTTTTCTTTGTTGAATACCTGGGTCAGTAACAAAAAGTGTGCCTTTCTGAATGTATTGAAAATGATAATACAGAAGTAAAGAGTACTTACTAGCACTAGTCGTCCCACGTGGATCAAAATCATCAAAATCATCATCATCATCATCATAATTGTTTGACGCTACACTTGAGCTATGTGAAGCAGCTGCAGCATATTTATCAGGCTTGCTAGTCTTTGTTGAAGTTTTTGAAGCACTAGCAGATACAGAGTCTTGATCCTTGCTGCAAAACGTTCTCAAAATTAAGAGGGGCTAAGCAGTGCACAAAATAGCCTAAACATCCACTTGTCAATCACAGATGTACTTTGCAAGTTGAGCAAGGCCCCAAAAAGAAAAAGGCTAAATTACGGATTAATCCCAGTCCCAGAAAAGAAAATTAAAAAACACAGCCATCAGTACTTATTGCCCCCAAGCGTAAACGACAAAAGGAAATTAAGTTAAGAACATTCCAGATATACTTTTTCAATTATCACTGGTCAAAAGGCAGAAAATAAATGTAAACATATTTAACAACAAAAAAGATATCAACTACACATGCACCAATAAACTAGTCATAATAGTTAGAATATTCAAAAGGTATTAACCATACTACTTCTTAATGGAAGTCAAAATGCAGACCTGCCATAGCGAGAAGGCTCTTTCTTTGATTTGGTAGTCTTCTCAAATTTATCTTCACCATATTTATCCTTCTCTTTGTAACTATCCTCGTATGTATCATCATCTTTAGTGTTTCCAGAACCTCCATATCGTTCACTACTCTTCCAGCTACTGCTACTAAATGATGCTGCACCTGACTTGTACGTTATTCCTGATGATGAAAGTCCAAAGTACCTGACAAGTGATGGGTAGCTCATTAGAACAGATTTAGTTCAACAACGAAATTTAGAGTCTTAAAGCAATCAAAAATGATTTTAGATCCGGAAAACCATGAACTTACTTTTCACGATTGGCAGAAGCTTTGTTTCTAACTTCTTGAATTTTGTCTTTGTTATTTAAAAGAGACACAATTGTTTCTGCCTTTTTTCTCACATTAATTCCAAGATCCTTTCCACTCTGCTCGACATACTCGAAACTTGCAAGAGACTAGACACATAGAAGGCAAAACAGGCAGAAAACAGTAAGAATTAAAATAAAGTACAACTAAAGTCTGGCACAAAAAAATAAAAAATAAAAAATAAAAAGAAATTTGGCAGAAATCAGATACATACAGAGATCTGAAAAGTATGCTCTATTATGTCATCGACTGAACGATCAGATCCATGTGCTACCAGATACTCTATAACAGCCAGGGCCTATAGATAGAAGTGGCTTAGAATAATTTTTCATGATCATTTCAGAGGTTGGAATCCTAACATGCAGATAATTGACTAGAAGGAATATCAATAAAAAAAATTGAAAATTGAAAGTTCCATTTTAACTGTTCAGCTACCAGAATACAATAGATACACAGTAGCAAAGCACTCCTTTCACTACCTTGTAGACATAACGCCAATTCTTGCCAGTTTCAGTCAATCTTGTCCAGAGAACATTCATAACCATCTGGCATTCAGTGCTGCATATATCTTAACAAATGAGCTATGTGACAGCAAAGCACATCAGCTTATTCAAAAAGAAGTAGCAAGGAAGAAAATAAAGAGTTTCATAAAAACTGCAAGCACATCTATTAAGGAGTTGAACGTTACAATTTCTTTGTGGCCTGTGCTATCTCCGCCAATGCAGTACCATGAGGACCCCAAGGTTCGTCATCCGTTGCATCCAAAACCTTAGCCAATTAAAAAAGATCATCAATGCATATCCATGTAGAACATTCCCAAAAGGACGTAGTGAACTGACGTGGATATATACAGATAAAAAATAATTTAATTCCTCCACGCAGACAGATCCATGGATAAGGAATGGGGGGAGAAAGTCTGATGACATTTAGTACTTGATACTTAAACTTTATGCAGAAAAATTGTACTGAACAATCCAATCATGTTTCCAATTGCAATACATAAAATTTCGATTCCACATTTAATTGGTTTTCTCTAACTAAATGCCCATTAATCGTTGTGTCTTCTCTATTTATTCTGCGTGATTG
>CAIGRB010033512.1:23215-49516 GCA_903798255.1 Fraxinus quadrangulata | reverse complement strand
GCCTTTTAAGAAACCAAATTCATGCTATTACCGACCCAACAGATATATCAAAAATTACGCGTCGTGAAAATACAAACATTCGTCAAAATTAAGCTACTAAATATGATTTATTCTTTTCCATCATTTACCTTCTGTTCGATCTCGGGAACCTTCAACACCTTCAAATTCACCTCCCTCTTTCTGCAAAAATCCAAATCACACGTACACATAGACAAATTATATTACTAAATCTTAAGCCAGATAATATTAGATCTGGAAATAGAAAAAATACACTTACATTTCCCGAACCGTTTGATCGAATACCTTGATGAAATCCATCCTGGATCTGCCAAAACAGAATTTATCGGGAAAAAAAAAAGAAAAAAAAGATATCAAAATGCCATATTTGAAATGGGGAAATTCAGAATAGATCTATACATCAATTGACCTGGAATAAACGATTGGAATGGTTGAGATCACCTTGAGTAAACGGAACGGAATGAAAGCGAAAATCCGAAATAAGCGACAGATTAATCAGATAATTGATTTTTGGCGTTTAAAAAATGGAAAATGCTATGGTACACATAGCACAAACCTTAAAAAATAGATGTGGATGAATTATGGAGGTGAAAAGAGCAGCGGTTGATCCTCGTGTTTGATTGTTGCTTCTTCTTTTACGGTTTCGCCCCTAATAGGTGTAGCTTTAAAAGATTTGATCATTAATAATTATTTTTGGCCTTATATTTTTGTTTTGTTTAATGCACATTTTTTAGGAGATAATTTTTTTGTTTATGTAATAAAGAATATATGGTTGAAAAATAAAGAAAATTATTGATATGATGAAAAATATTATTTTATTGAAAAATGTGTGGTTGAAAATGAGTAGAAGAACGAGAATATGGTCCAAACATGGACTTTATATGACTCGTAATTTTTATTCATTTTTTAACTACATGTTTAATTAAATTTTATCAAAATTTACTAAAAATTAATTTTTAGCTATACCAAACAGGTGAGTTAATTGTTTAAAAAATCACTCAACTTACACTCTGATCATGAACTGCTCACTGTACTTTATTTTGCTTCGCAATGCTCACTGAACTTTCGATGTTTGCACTCCATCCATCATTATCCAAAAATCGTTACCACTTTCGATGACGCGGCAAAGAAATCCTGATGTGGCAAGTAACTACCATTAAAATAACGCCAACTCAGGTATGGAATCCAAATCGTACAAAAATGTGTCTTAAAAAATGTGATTTGTAGAATCTTTTAAAAAAAAAAAAATTAAAAACCAACCTCTGTAACGTTGACCACCCATTCATTTCCCAACCACTCAAATCTAAAAAATACCCAAATCTATAATTTCCATCAAACCCTAATCACCCCTTAATTCGTCTACCTGACCCCCACCATTTCACGATTCGAAGACCACACACATGGAGGGATGACAAGAAGGTATGTTTCATCCCTTTTTTTTTCAAAAAATAGGGATTTTTCACACGACGTGTCGCCACGTGTTTGGCGATTGTTGTTGGAATCATTAGTGTTTTTATTTTTATTTTTATTTTTATTTTTGTGGTGGTATAACCAATTATTCTAACATTTGACAAGTTCTATTTAATTTTTGGCACCCAATTTCACCGTATGGTCACATTGAAGTTTGCATCGGTTTCTGTAAAAAAAATTTGGAAGTATGTGGTATGTAGTAGTTATATAGTCCTTATTATGATTAAAAAAAATTGATTTTGCAAAGTATGGCTCAGTTCCTACAATCAACTCAACTGGAAGTGATGGAAAGGCACCGACTATGAAGTTTCCTCATCGGATGATGACCCGGATTTTTGTGATTCGAGAAATGAGTTAGAATCCGAAGGGGATGACGTCTATATGAAAGGAATATAACGGAAGGGATAGAGTTAGGTTTGAATGTGGGTGGGGTGGAGAATGTGGTATAAAACGAAGTTCAAGGTGATGTTGATGTGGATGATTTAGAGTATCCTTCTTCTGAAGAGTTTCACTCAAATGGTGCATCGGATGACGAGGTTGGTTATAGGTTGCCAGAGTTTTCAATTGGCATAGACATGCAATGAAGGAGGATTTGAGAACACCTGAATAGATACAATATGAGGTTTAAGGCCAATGATGAGAGGTGAGTCTACGGGATATGCAAACAAGGCTGCGGCTGGATGATATGGGCTTCCAAACTAGGTGATGTAGGAAGCGTCCAAGTGAAATCATATTCTCCTGAGCATACCTGTAGTCGCGACCAATACAATAAGCATTGTAATTACCAGTCCTTGACTTGTCGTTACATCGACAGGTTCAAGGAAGATCCTAACTGGAAAACAAAAAGTATTATGGTAGCAGTGAAAGAGGATTTGAGAACTGAGTCAAAAATGAGAAAATACGCAAATAAGTTGCAACACGGGACAATTGAGGAGCAATTCTCATAGTTGTGATCATACAGTTCCGAGGTGTTTCGTACCAATCTAGGCTCAAATATGACCATCAACACGTTCAACGATGTCTTCCGGGGGGGATATACATTTGTTTCGAACCATGTAAGACTGGCTTCACAAGAGGTTGTAGGAAGGTAATTGGAGTGGATGGCTGCCACCTGCGGGTTGTTTTGGAGGCATATTGCTCACAGTTGTTGGTCTAGATGCGAATGATTGCATATATCTCATCGCGTATGCTATGGTTCAGAAAGAAAACACACCATCGTGGAGGTGGTTCATGAAACTTCTTACAACAGGTCTTGAAATCGGTTATGGGGATGGTTGAACTCTAATTACAGATTGCCAAAAGGGGTTAGAGAACTTAGTTGATGAACTATTCTCGTAGTTCGAGCATAGATTCTTTGTAAACCATATGTATTCAAATCTTTTCAGTGTCGGCTTCAAGGGGAAAGACTTTGAAAGATTATCTTTGGCGAGCAGCCAAGTCAACTACTATTTCTGATTACAAACATTGGATGCAACAAATTCGTCAAGTATCGGATGAAGCTTTCAAATGGTTGATGGAGAGGCCACCTCAAGAATAGTCGAAGTCATATTTCAAAGTGCATTCCAAGTGCGATATTCTATTGAACAAGTGTGCGAAGTGTTCAATAAGACACTTTTGAAAGACCGTGAAAAGAGGATTCTCAACATACTTACATCTATGCAGCCAAGCTTCGTGAAAAGAATACAAATTTGAAGGAACAGGATGAGGTCATATGTTGGTCGGCTTTGTCCAAAGATCAAAAAGAAAGTACGGAGTCTAGTTCATAAATAATGGGAGTATATCATGCACTTCTCCGGAGGTTCAAAATGGCGGGTAGAGTGTAGTTCAGGTCTTTTATGGTGGACCTTGAGGTGAGAAGTTCGAAATGGCAATTCTCCTTGAATGTTTTTGATTTCTTTCTTTTCTTTTTTCTTTTTTAGATTCAACAAATCGCATTTTTAAGACACTTGGGACACGTTTTTGTATAATTTGGATTCCATATCCGAGTTGGCGTTATTTTAATGGTAGTTACTTGCCACATCAGGATTTCGTCTGCCACATCATCGGAAGTGTTAAACGATTTTTTGACAATAATGGATGGGTGCAAACAGCGAAAGTTCAGTGAGCACTAGGAAGCAAATTAAAGTTCAATTAGCAGTCCGTGACCACAGTGTAAGTTAAGTGATTTTTGAAACAACTAATTCCCAAACAAGTAGATAATATAGAGTATAGACAACATAAAACTAAGTTAGAGTGGAGGCCGTGACTTAAGAAAAACCATATGAATTCTTATGAAATCTTGTTTTTGTTGCGTTTAATTCTTCATTCATTCATGTAGCATCTGAATTACGAGCAATTGATTTTTACCCATTTGACCATTAAAAAAAGTTACCTGTTTGCAAGTATGGTGACATTCTAATTACCTCCATTGCAATTTTAGTTAAGTTGACGTGGGAAAATGTACTAACAATATGGCCAGTCGGTACTTTTGATAGATTCATTGGGGAACTCGGGCGGGGTTACCTGGTTGCTCGTAAATTAAAGTGTTGTGACATTATTGTATTAAATTGAAATTTAATGACTCAGTCATTAAGCTCTAATCCAATTTACCGAAGAATTAACTAATACTTTTGATCTCTTATGTTCGTATTTAGCCAAGTTTGACTCTCATATTCAATTATTGATTTAATGGAGCCCACGATTTTTATTAACATTTCAACAACATATTTTATTAACTTTTATCAAATTTTACTATTTTATTTATCTAAATCAAACGGGAGCTCAACAATACGTAACACGTGCCATTTGTAAAATATATTTCACGCTTTGAAGATAGGAGCTTCGTGTATGTTTTGTACGAGTGGAATGATTAATTAAGTGATTAAAATTGTGTTAAAATTCAATTAGTTCCAACTTATTATACAACGTCAATTCGTTAGTGTTTCCCACGTGTACATCTCTCCATTTAATCAAACTAATGAATTGGCTGGAGGAGAAATATAAAAAATTATTAAAAGCCTAAATTATTTGTCCGACGTGACAAAAAAGAAAAGGCATAAAAATGAAGAGAAAAATTGATAAAAAGGAAAAGGAAGGAGCAACGAGTTAATTAAATAAATGGTCGCTAAACTTTCAACGCCTTAGTACTTACTCACTAAACTTAAAAATGTTACATATGTCCAAATAGTAAGTACCGTAAGCTATTAGATTTATTCATTTAAATAATTAAATCATACCACTCCTCATTGTGCTTTACAACTGTCCATCTTGCATTTTTCACCTCGATACCTTTGTCGAGAAATTCTTAAAAAATTAGGTGCAAAATAATAAAAATATTAATATCACAATGGCTTATTATATTCACACTATAATATTTTATATATGCACAATATTTTAATTGAATTAATGCTCCTTAATTTTTACATATTATTATAGCACTTTTAATCCCTTTTTAATCACATTTTTCATTGACCTTCTACTAATTAGTTCATATTGTCTCTTTTGATGGTTTTGTCCAAAAATTATTTACAAGAGGCAAATAAGCTCTATTTGATTTGGACAAAAATTAAATTTTTAATAAATTTTAATAAAAATTGATGAAATATGATTGAAGAGTGGATAAAAATTATTAATTTCATAATACGTGCACTTGAAAATTGGTTCGTGAAAACACGAGTTTTAAGAAACGAGATTAAAACTCATTTTAACAAAAAGATNAACTCGGGCGGGGTTACCTGGTTGCTCGTAAATTAAAGTGTTGTGACATTATTGTATTAAATTGAAATTTAATGACTCAGTCATTAAGCTCTAATCCAATTTACCGAAGAATTAACTAATACTTTTGATCTCTTATGTTCGTATTTAGCCAAGTTTGACTCTCATATTCAATTATTGATTTAATGGAGCCCACGATTTTTATTAACATTTCAACAACATATTTTATTAACTTTTATCAAATTTTACTATTTTATTTATCTAAATCAAACGGGAGCTCAACAATACGTAACACGTGCCATTTGTAAAATATATTTCACGCTTTGAAGATAGGAGCTTCGTGTATGTTTTGTACGAGTGGAATGATTAATTAAGTGATTAAAATTGTGTTAAAATTCAATTAGTTCCAACTTATTATACAACGTCAATTCGTTAGTGTTTCCCACGTGTACATCTCTCCATTTAATCAAACTAATGAATTGGCTGGAGGAGAAATATAAAAAATTATTAAAAGCCTAAATTATTTGTCCGACGTGACAAAAAAGAAAAGGCATAAAAATGAAGAGAAAAATTGATAAAAAGGAAAAGGAAGGAGCAACGAGTTAATTAAATAAATGGTCGCTAAACTTTCAACGCCTTAGTACTTACTCACTAAACTTAAAAATGTTACATATGTCCAAATAGTAAGTACCGTAAGCTATTAGATTTATTCATTTAAATAATTAAATCATACCACTCCTCATTGTGCTTTACAACTGTCCATCTTGCATTTTTCACCTCGATACCTTTGTCGAGAAATTCTTAAAAAATTAGGTGCAAAATAATAAAAATATTAATATCACAATGGCTTATTATATTCACACTATAATATTTTATATATGCACAATATTTTAATTGAATTAATGCTCCTTAATTTTTACATATTATTATAGCACTTTTAATCCCTTTTTAATCACATTTTTCATTGACCTTCTACTAATTAGTTCATATTGTCTCTTTTGATGGTTTTGTCCAAAAATTATTTACAAGAGGCAAATAAGCTCTATTTGATTTGGACAAAAATTAAATTTTTAATAAATTTTAATAAAAATTGATGAAATATGATTGAAGAGTGGATAAAAATTATTAATTTCATAATACGTGCACTTGAAAATTGGTTCGTGAAAACACGAGTTTTAAGAAACGAGATTAAAACTCATTTTAACAAAAAGATTCAAACGGAGCCATAATAATACTACGAAAAAGTTGAGGATATAACCTCCTGTCAACTCCACTCCCACGGTGTCATCTCGTTCGCGCTCCTCTCTTCCTTCTCTCTACAATCCACCGAGTTACCTTCTAAACCCATTTTCTACCCCTCCAAAAACCCACCACAATATAAACATACACAAGCCTATAATCCACACCCAAGCATCTTGTTCATCGTAATTGTAATTGCAGTAACTTTAATTTCTTTTGGTGGTTTTTTGAGGTTTTTTTTTTTTTTTTTTGGGCTCAATTACTGTACAGATGCGATCAATTTTCACTTCCTTCAATATCCGTCATCGGATGTTATGACTATTTTTGCTAGTCAATGGCTCTTCCCGCATTTCGTTTCACTATTTTACAGCTCACAGTATTATTAACAATCTTGTCAAACCCTAGCTCAGTTTTTGGTTTAGTTTCAGTATCAGGCGGTTCGGATTTTGATTCGGATTTGGACTCGGAGTTTTTGTTGTTTCACCAGGATTATACCCCGCCGGCGCCTCCTCCTCCACCGCCCCATCCGCCGTCGGTTTCGTGCGAGCTTGATCTTGGCGGCATCGGTTCCTTGGACACCACCTGCGAGATAGCCTCCAATTTGAATTTGTCAAAGAATGTGTACATAGCAGGGAACGGTAATTTTGTTGTTTTGCCCAATATCAGCATATATTGCTCGTTTTCAGGTTGTTACATTGCAATTAATGTCACTGGAAACTTCACTTTGGGTGAGAACTCAGCAATATTCAGTGCCACCTTTGAATTGGCGGCGGATAATGCAAGTTTTGGGAATGGTTCTTCCGTGAATACTACGGGGTTGGCTGGTTCGCCACCATCCCAGACTACTGGGAGACCGCAAGGGTTTGATGGAGCAGGTGGAGGATACGGAGGCAGAGGCGCGACATGCTTTAGAGATAAAAGAAAGCCTCTCGAGGACTTCTGGGGAGGGGATCCATACGAGTGGTCAAATTTGGAGAAGCCGTGGAGTTATGGGAGTAGAGGTGGGACCACAAGTCCAGAAATTGATTATGGAGGCGGTGGAGGTGGGAGGGTGATGCTAGTGATTGCAAGTCTTTTGGAGGTGAATGGAACCATTTTGGCTGATGGAGGAGATGGAGGTACCAAAGGAGGAGGTGGTTCTGGTGGCAGCATCTACATCAAGGCGCATAAGATGTAAATTTTCATTTCTCTCTATTGCCATTTGTCTTCATTTACATTAAATTTGATTTTCGATAGATGACCTTATTATTGCTTGGGTACACAGCTAGGCCCGAAATTGCACTATTGGAAGAGCTAAATATAGAATAGTAAACACGATTCTATAGTTAATCTTGAATGTCGAGTTGATAAATATGTTGCACCATACCATCATGTCGTTCATTGATGCATAACTAGATGTTAACTCAAATCAAGACTTATTTGGCACTGCAGTTAAAAAGATTATGACTTTTAAACCTACTTGTTTAGAAATTGAACTAATTTGTGACCCGTGACACTGATGCGACTCTTGTACATGTGATTAAACATCTTTTGGTTGTTATGTTGCCCATTTGATTACAAAACTGTGTCCCGGTGAGCCACATGGATGTGCAATTGTAAAGGTATGGCTCACAGCATCTCATTTTTGCATAAAGGTTCATTGACCTATTTTTGTCCCAGACCTATGGGGGGAATGGGCCTGCTATGGAACTGGTGTAGCAGGATCCCCAGTTACATACTGGTTGCCAGTTGGCCATGATATCTGCAAGGGGATATTCCTTCATGTTTTTCGCTTTAAGTCTCTTGGCTTTCCATATATAAGATGGTCTTCCACTTTCCGACTTGATGTCAGACATAACATTCCTCTTTTCGAAGCATTCATTAATATGGTGAGGTACTAGTCAAATGAAGGCTAACTTTGTTACCAACATGGCTAGTCTAATGAGCTATTTCATTAAAAAAGATTTCATATTTACACATTACTGGTGGTACCCTATTTCTCTTCTTATGCTTTAATAAATATGCTGCTATTATATATATCCTTCAAGTAAAAATGGCTAAATTTACTTGACACAACATTCCATAAGGTCTGAGAAAATGGTCTTTTATATTTTTCAATTCTCCCATCCATTTACAATATGTTTTTGTACTTCGAGTGTCTTGAGAGTCACGTACTCAGTGAAGCCCTGAATAACGACTCTTCTCCTGTTTAGACCAATTTATTAGATTGAGGTTTTATCACATAAATTCATCATTGTTCACAGTAAAATAACTATTAGAATTTTTTGGAAGCTATTAATTTTCTTGCAGTGGAATATTCTTGTTCACCTGGCATACTTATCGTAATAATATCTAATGTTCTTTTCTAATTTCTGTTTTTGAGAAGTTATCCATGTGTAAATACATGCCTATTTTTCTATTTTCTGTTTTTCTTTTTTGTCCTTGAATCAATCGTGTGTTCTTTCTACTTCATTATCTTCGATTGGGAAAGCAAAATATTAGCTTTGTTTTTATATACTCTCGTCAATAAGATATTACACGCAATTTTAGTTCTCCATGTTTTTGGTAAATTGCAGGATTGGAATTGGTAGAATAAGTGCTCGTGGTGGCGGTGGTTTTGCAGGAGGAGGTGGTGGCAGAGTTGCTGTTGATATTTATAGCAGGCATGATGAACCGGTAATAGCTGCACATGGTAGGACCTGGGACATCTTTTTAGGTTTTGCTTTTTAGGTTGTAAGATTTTTTGCTCTCTTTTTCCTTGTATAACATTCTAACTATTGACAATTGTTCTCAAGTATACGTAGAACTACATATCTTTGTAGAACCTTGGTAAAACCTACGGAGGTTGGTTCCTAAGGGTTTAGCTGTAGAAATATATTGGTCTATCCAAGATTCACCATATGCATATGACATGTTTAATTGACGGTTTTAGTGGATCCTATAAGCAATTGTATCTTTATAGGCAATTTCAACCTTCTCTATTTCCTTTTCGTTTCTTTTTTTCTGGGGTGTGGGTGGTGGGGGGAGGCATGGTACAGCCAGATCACATAACACCATATCTTGAAACGTAGACACATGTGCCATCATTTGGGCCGGCCTTCCTCATGCTTCTTGTATTTTAATTCATTGTAAGTTTTATTCTGCAGTTGAGGTAGTTTAAGATGCAAGCAATTTCCCTTTCGTTATAACATTATTTTATCTCCTCGACTCCCAGCAGTCATTTACTTATATTTGTGATATAGTAGCCATGTTCCAGAGTATGCTGGAGTTGATTTCATTAACTTATTGGAAATTTGTATTTTTTGCTGCTTGGCGGTTCAAAGCAAAAGTAGGATTAGATGAGTCAAAATTGGACAATAAATTGATTTTCCACATCTGATTATTTGGTTTTGATGAAAGTTTAAGCAAATAGGAAGTGAGTGAGATTATAATGAAGTTAGTTAACAGACAGGTTCAGAACTTTGTCTCCACCAGGACTCCAAATGAACTGAGCTGATCCTAGCTGGGGCCTATTAGGGCTTGCCAGCTTGGTCCATTTCGACTTATGATTCACTCGAGTTCAGCTCATGCTTGTAAATAACGTTTGAGCTTGCTACCCTACAAATTTGACATTCAGGGCTAGCTTGCTCATGTTGGGCTGGTTTCTATTGCTTGAGTTTTCTCATAAGTTCTAATATCAGATGGAAATGGGGAATCTTGTAGATCCATATCCAACCACAGTCCTTTTGCTTCACCAATGTTATCCCCGTAGATGAAAAGTAGTTGTTCCCTTAAAAGAGAACAGAGTTAATCAATATATCATGTGGGACAGAGTTCAAAGTCAATATATCTGCCACACATGCCATTGCAAGGCGCGCGCGCGCGCACACATCTTGCTAACTTCCCACGTGGTTATGGTAAGTTAATATGCCCATTTTACTGGATGCATCATAAATGTTAAGGCAAGGTGGTAGATATATATGTGAGAAAAAACAAAGAAAAAGGAGGTCTGCATTGAATATGAATGGTAAGGAGCCTACACCAGTTCCATATCCTCTATGCTGACTGTCAATCACCATCTTCTATGACAATAGCAGCTTCTCAACCTTATTTCAATATTTCTCAGTAGGCTCTTTTCAATCAAGAAATTTGTAACTGAAGGCAATGAAGCATGCTCTGACACAGCCACATCATAGCACCATTGCCCATCACACAGGAGAATTGCATGTAGTTCTATGAAGCTTTATCTACAGAAGTTGAGAATTGAAGGGATTGAGATCTGGCCTTGTGCATCTGATTGAACTTGTGGGCATCTGATTAAAGTTGGCTGGTAGTGGTGGGTATTTAGGGTGATGTGTTGGTGGGATGGATTATATGATAGCAGCTCGAGTTATCAAATGGCTAGTGATACAAAGTTGATTGACTGTAAGTATTGTCCATGTGTGCATAAAAAGAAATGATGACTGAAATCTTGGGTGGTGGCTATGGGTGGAACCTCCTTATGAGCTGGCAGACAATGGATACCAAGAGAGTATTAGTTGAAGTTGTTTAAATTCCTTTGCTTCTGCTTCTGCTTTTGAATTTCACTCTCGCATAACTATCTTCCCTATCATGGCTATTTTAAATTTAAAAAAATTGGGCATCTATAGAAACTCTGCTATATGTTTGCATATCTTAATAGTGTTGATGAACACCTGAGCCAGCTGGGATTATTTATGCTATCTCATTTATAAAACGAAGCGTACAAGCTTGAATCATTATGAATGAGTGAACACACAAAAAAAATTTTATGTGCCGAACATGTGGCATTCATGAATGGCGTGGTTCATTTTGCAGCTTCATTTTCTACCTGCCCTCCTGTTTATCAATCACTCTGGTATTGAATTCACTATAATTTTGTAGCGTACTAATTTGGCACTGTAACTTGCTTCTCTGTCTCAACTACATGCCTAGTTCAAAAATATCCAGACTTCGAAAATTTTTATAGTGCTTGACACTGATATATTATTTGGTGTTTTTTTGGACCAGAAATACTAGCTATAGTAGCTTCATACTTTCGTTTTTTGCAGGAGGAAGTAGTCTTGGCTGCCCAGAGAATGCAGGTGCTGCCGGTACAGTTTATGACAATGTTCCTCGCAGCCTTATTGTCAGCAATCACAACAAATCAACATATACAGACACACTTCTTATGGAATTTCCTCAGCTATTTTTGACAAATATCTATATTAAGAATAAGGCAAAGGCTGCTGCTCCCTTACTATGGAGTCGTGTCCAGGTCAGAGGACTTCAGATATTTGTTCCTGCCAATACACTTACCAAATGTGTTATCTTGCTTTCTGATGTATGGAATGTATATTTTTACTATGGTGAATTTTGCTTGAAACATCTTTCTTAATTTCCTGCATAAGCAGAAATTTGGTTGTCCTTTTGGATTGATCTTTAGATTTGTCAATGCATTTGCTTGGATATGTTTGAAACTTTTTTGTTTCTTGCCCTGTCCACAGGGGCACCTCTTGTTTTCTCCTGCCGTTTGTTATGGTAGATGTGATTGTTTTTTGTTTTTCCTTTCAATGTGCATCTCTTTTACCAACAACATATCCTTTGTCTGGGAGTACTTCTCTTTCCCATAATATTAAGGCACCTGTTGTCTACTTGATTTTCTTATCATTTAAAGAACCTGAGGCACACAAATTTTCTATAATGTTCTTTCTTAGATATATGTTCATTTGCTGCGAGACATTTACTCCATCTTTTCCACTGTCTGATTAATGTGACCCATGCACTGCCTGCTGTTTTATGATCCCATCATCTCTGTTATGCATTGCATGTATGTATATATTCCTATTTTTACTAAATCATAGTCTGCTTCTCATAACAGTTCATGCATTGAAGATAAAATAGTTTGTTTGGCATGGCAGAGTACCAGCAAAGATCTTTATGGAGCATAACAGCATTCGCCATTTTTTATTTGTTGTCACCCAAAGAAGTACCAAAAGAAGAAATAGGAGGATTAACATGATATTCTTTCATACTGAAATATATAAGTCAATATAATAATCAGAACTCTTCTTTCAAACTGAAATATTTAAGTCAATATAATATTCGGAACTCTTGTCAACCAAATGATGTTCTAGTTTTGTGATTTCTTTACCTCGAGTGATACCTTAGTTTTTTTTTTTTTTTTGCTTAATTGAATTAATGTCTTTCCCATATGAAAATATAGATACAATATTCTTTTTGGGATATTAGTTGCACATTCAATGAGAATGTTCAAAAAATAACATTCTTTATACCATACTTTCATCTATGAGCACCCAGTTAACTTTGGGATAAATAATGAACAAGAGAATAAAGAAACTCATGCTTTAGTGCTTGTTTGAGCATTACCACTCTGAATTATGGATGTCTGCTTCTCAACTAGAAGTTTACATTGGACGATCATTTTATGTGTCAAACTCTCTTGGGTTTCCAACTTTAACATGTATTCTTGATTCAGGAGAAGCGTTTCACATTTGTTTTGTGTGTGAAACTTTTAAAGTCTGGAGACCAGCAGGTTCTTAAAAGAATCATGTTTAGCATTCCATAATTTGATGATTCTTCTCGTGTGTATTTCTTCTTTATTCTGTATCATTTCTCCTATCTATTTCTGCTCAACCAAGCCTTTTCCTTTTGCTCTTGGAGCTAGGCCATGGAATTGGCAACATTTTCAGAAGTGGATTATATCCTTCGTCTAATTTTTTTCATCTTCAATAATTGATCTGAATAAAGAAAGAAAAAAGATCTTACATTTTAAGATGAGGAAAATCTCTCTTGAACATCTGTTTCTTCCTTAATACTTGTGCCTTCGAGAGATATTTACTCAGATACATGTCGATTTTTTATTTTTGCATTCTTATGTATTTCCTACACTGCTAATTCCATTTTTGAATCTCTAATAATCGATTAGTAGCTCCTACCTAATCTTTCCTGCGATCGTCTCCATTGATGCATTCAATTATACCTTAATCTTTTGCATCAAGTTCAACCTTTGAGTAGGTACAGTGACTAGATCGTTCTGGCATGCTGATAATTTTTTTTTTAAACATCTAGGCTACTACATGTTTAATATTCCTTTATGTTGAGTATAAGTTTACTTGCGAGAATCTGGTTGAAATAATCGATTAGTAGCTCCTACCTAATCTTTCCTGCGATCATCTCCATTGATGCATTCGATTATGCCTTAATCTTTTGCATCAAGATCAACTTTTGAGTACATACAGTGACTAGATCGTTCAGACATGCTGATAATTTTTTTTTTTTGACATCTAGGCCACTACATGTTTTTTATTCCTTTATGTTGAGGTATAAGTTTGCTTTTGAGAATCTGATTCAACCATCTTTTATGATGCGTTATAAAGGTTCAAGGACAAATCAGCCTCTTGTGTGGTGGAGTGTTGAGCTTTGGTCTAGCACAGTATTCGACATCGGAATTTGAATTATTGGCAGAAGAGCTGTTAATGAGTGATTCTATAATCAGAGTAAGTGGCAGTTTTCCTTATTTCCAGAAAAAATACACGAGTTCTTTATACATTGTTTTCATAAAACCCTTGTGTAACTTGTGCTAATGTCGAGAATTCTATGAATTCAGAAAAGCTTGTTTCATTCTCCCTTAAAATTGTCTACTTTCTTGTTACATGCTTTACCTTGTCTATGCTCATTTATAACACGATATATGTAGGCACACAGATCATAAAATGATACATTTTGTTTGAACTGTACTAGTTGGAGGCAGGGTGGATCCAGCCTAGATTAAATTTTTTTTAAAGGCTGGGCTAATGTAAAAACAAATTCCACATAAATTTATTTTTATTACATATGAAAAAATTAGAAAGGAAAATGTAAATGGGGTGGGGCTACCCAGGCCAGCCCCTCCCTGAATCCGCCCCTGCATGCTGGTATAGGTTCATTGAATGTTCTAAAATACATGTTCTTTCCAATAAGGGAAAAGGTGTATGAGGAAAGACATTGAGGCTATACTTGTACTATTCCCTTGATTCACATGAACTCATTATTGAAAAGATCTCAAGATGGCTGGCATATGGGTGCGCACTCTACTCGTCATGGAACGGTATACGTTTGACTAGATTACAAATGAAAAGAAGTCATTGAGAAGGGACATCTGGATATTAGTGGGTATCACATTTACTGAGCTTATATCGTGGATATTGTCTGTGCAAGTTTAGATCTCCATTGAATGAGGCTATAAGAGAGAACTTAGACTTGTTGAAGAATAAACTTCTGTTGTGTTGATGAAAGAATCAGTTGCATGAAGAATCAAATCAATTAAGCGTTTTGCGAACTTCTGCAAAATTGTTGTATGTTTCAAAATTAGCATTTTAGCATTTAGTAAATAGAAGTGATTTATAGTTGTGCCTGTATACTCAAATGGATATTCATTATAAAAAAAATGTCTTTTTGTATTGTTATTATCATTAGTAGTATTTTTAACATTTATTTTTACTTTTATAACCATATGCAGTATTGTCAAAAAAAATTCCCATACAATGTATTTACTATCGTTATTTTAAAATGACAAAAATAAAATCTATAAAACTCAAAATTTATAAAATTACAAAATAAAGGCACAAGTTCTTATGTTATTTTTTTATACATTAGATTCGCAGCAAATTGGTTTCTCAATTTATTTTTGGAATAATAATGAACATAGGACAAAAAAGGAATTAATTAAATTAAGTAGGGTTAAATTGGATTTTATTTATAGATAATTGAAGAAGCTAAAAGCAAAAATTGAAAAGCTATCAATTTACTGCTTCTCAAATCTGCTGCTAGACGATACATATTCTTCTATAACGAGTTTTTTAAAATTTACCTAACACCAAAACAACTCCTAGTTGTTGGACTATTAGAAGTTGGACTCTAAAATTAATCCCAAACTGGGCTTAGCTGATAAGAGCTTTAATATATCTTATTAATCTTTATTCTCTTCATGGTGGGGAGACATGTAAATTTGGTCATCAGGGCTAAATTTATTATCCCTGGATTGCTGCCACCCTCTTTTCCCTTGTGGAGTTCTGGTCTCATGCTTACTGGTTTCTCTGGTTCGTTTTTCTATGAATATTTTTTATCTTGATGAACTGCAATACTACTTTTTGATATCTTGGATCTTGTTTAGTCAGCTTATACATGCAGTTTGTTTCTCTCTAATGAGTTATTGTTTTAGTACTTTTGAGTAATATAAGCTTGTGTGATTGCCAGAATTGAACGTAGTGGAGAAAAATGATTCATGTAGCTGACCCAAATTTATTGGGAACAAGGCTTTGTTTGCTGTTTATACTTGTCTGATCACCACATACTTTTCTAGGTTTTTGGGGCTCTTCGCATGTCTGTTAAAATGTTTTTGATGTGGAATTCAAGGATGCAAATATATGGAGGTGGAGATGGAGCTGTCGAGACATCATTACTAGAGGCTAGCAATCTTTTAGTACTGAAGGTGCAGTATTGGCCTTCTATTTCTTGCAGTATTTTACTCTTGGGATTCTCACATAACCTTCTTGTCCATTTTCGTTGCTCAGGAGTCATCATTTATTCATTCAAATGCAAATCTGGGGGTTCATGGGCAAGGGTTATTAAATTTATCAGGACCAGGAGACTTCATTGAAGCACAACGTCTTGTTTTGTCGTTGTTTTATAGCATAAATGTAAGTGGAATTCATATTTGACTTTGTGCAACTAAAAAAGATTCTTTAGTATTATATTAACCAGCGATTTCATTTTTTAATTTTGTATATGGATGCAAGAACTTTTCATTCCCTTCTGTTTTGTTTTTTGAAATGCGTGTTTGGTTTTCAAGTTCCTACAACTAAGCCAAAAAAGGAATTTTGTAATTCGTGCCCTGCTTACTGAAGTTTTGTTCTTTCTTTGTGCTTAAGGTAATTGGGGTTTTACATGTCATGTGTGTTTATCTCAATACTCAAGAATTTGTTTTCCTTACAATGTATTTGGCCGCATGTAGGTAACTGATGAAAGCCAACTTTCACCTGTCAACATCCATAGGTGCTAAAATTGGCTTGTATATTCAGTTGCAACATATATCACAAAGTTCATCTTGCTGCAGCACCTTTTCCTATTCTGCTGCCTTCCCACTTTCCATGGAAATCTACAATCTTTTTGCTTTCTGCCTTATCCAGTCTGACCAGATGATGT
This sequence comes from Fraxinus quadrangulata, assembly GCA_903798255.1. Classification (NCBI taxonomy): domain Eukaryota; kingdom Viridiplantae; phylum Streptophyta; class Magnoliopsida; order Lamiales; family Oleaceae; genus Fraxinus; species Fraxinus quadrangulata. Next base: position 32,935 of record CAIGRB010033512.1, on the reverse strand, counting down.
AGTTGATCATCTTAGTTTATTTACCTTCATCTTTAAGCTTCTGGTATGATTAGTTATTTGAATTTTGGTGTCTTCAACTTTTCTTGCTTTCTGTTTGATCAATCTTGTTTGAATGACATTGCCATACTTTCTAGCTGACGGGACTCTTTGTTCTTCTTAAATCTTCTGACATTTTCATCGCATCTGTGTGTCTTTACGTATAATTCTTTCGACTAATTTTGTTTAACAATGATACTCAATTTGATTTTCATGGTGCCAAAAAAAAAAAAAATGAAGAAAGAAAGAAAAATGAAGCAAGACTGCTAATGTACAATAGTTGTTTCCCATCATGCCATAACCTTAGCTTGTTGCTTGACCTGACTGTTAAATGAATATTGCTGTCACAAGCCATGTACGTGACGCCCTTTTAGACCTTTTGTAAATGTTTCTTAAACTATTCTAAAGGGTTATTCTTTTTCCCTCCATGTCTTATGTTGTCATGAAGATTGGACCTGGTTCTGCTCTGCGCGGTCCTTCACAAACTGCTTTGGATGATGCTGTGTAAGTTGTGATTTTCAGTTCTATTATCTGAAAGTTCCACTCTTTCCTTCACTGATGTTTGCTTTTTTATGTTTTGTAGGTCACTAAAGCTGAACTGTGATTTACAAAATTGTCCCTTTGAACTCCTCCATCCACCTGAAGATTGCAATGTGAACTCTTCTCTGTCCTTTACCTTACAGGTGGCTGTTTGCTGACAGTAAATGTGTATTTTTCTCCTGTAGTTTTAGTTAGCTCTTAATGCTTAATATTGTCTGTAACTATTGTTATATGGGTTATGCTCTAATCAAGGTAGGTATCATAAATTTTTTCTAATATTTAATTACTTGTATGATCTGCAGATCTGTCGAGTTGAGGATATCCTTGTACAAGGTTCCATTGAAGGATCTGTTGTTCATTTCCACAGAGCAAGAACCATCACTGTCCAGTCTTCTGGAATAATTAGCACATCTGGAATGGGTATGGCTCATTTACTCGTTTTAATGATATATAATCACTTTACCTTTTTTTGTAATTTGGGCAAGGCAGATGGATCTCTCTTGACCTTGACTTGAAATCCTGGAGAATGGGAAAATATGTTTTGCATTTATTTTTATGTTCTATTAATAAAACTTCCTTTCAAATATTGAATGACTCTGTTAATTGGTTGAATTATATTTCCTGTTATTTTGGTACATCGGTTTTTCAGGCTGCATTGGAGGTACAGGTCAGGGAAAATTTTTAAGTAGTGGACTCGGCAGTGGTGCTGGGCATGGCGGTATGGGTGGAATGGGGTGTTACAATGGCAGCTGCATTGAGGGTGGCATATCATATGGAGATGCTGATTTGCCTTGTGAACTGGGTAGTGGGAGCGGAACTGATAGTTCGGCTGGTTCAACTGCCGGTGGTGGTATTTTAGGTTAGCCCAAGTCTGCCATCTTTTGAATCATTGTTCCTATGTCATAACGTGTTAACTTTGCATTGGCTGATTTGGGAGTCATAGTTGGATAGTTATTACTGTTAACTCTTTAACGGCCACGAATTAATCGAGATCAAGTTGTGTTGTCCATTTACTGTGAGGGGCATATTCGACGTTGGCCTTCTCTTTGACAAATGGAAGAGTGGAACTTGAGATAAACCATGAAAAAATAATTGTGTAACATTGTCAGTTTATACTAGAAATGGTTGCCATAATGTGAAAAGTTGGTTTCAAGACTACTAGTAGGACGGACATACTGGTGGGACCATCATATGGATATAGCAACCAATTACAATTTTGTAGAACTAGTTTTATTTTTGTCTGTCAAATTTATTTATCAGACATGAGTTCTGCTGATGTCATTCTACTTGTTTAGGTAGTGATCAATATACTTTGTTGAACAGATATTTTCTGCACATTTCAAAACAAAAAGCTTTCTAGGAAACAAGTAATTGACACGTGCAGGCGATTAAAGTGCCAGTATTATGAGATAGGCTTCATGATTTGCAGTTTTCACTTTTTGGATGAGAGATTATGGCTTAACTAGTGACTCAAAATGAAAGATTTCTGGCAAGATATCAAAGTTTCAAGTATATATTTTTTGGCCTGAATTGGAATTGATTGGCACAATTTTGATTCAGCTGCTGTTACTATATGCTTCGTATACGCTGCATGCTTTAGCTGGTTATCAATTTCACTTTATTAGGGAATTGCATTCAGCCATCTTATTTAGCATATTGGTATTGTAGCTGTTATTAATTTGATCGTATTTTTTCAGCCTCAACATTAAGCTTGTCTTTTGCTGCTTTCCTTGGTAACACTTGTGGAATGATAATTTATATCATCTTTGTCCCAATTTTTAGTTTCTTTATTGAATGCCTTTGTTTTCAGTGGAGAAGAAAGTGTGGGTGGGTAGAGCTCTTACCTCACTTTATGCCAAATATCGTGAAAGTTTCCACTGCAGATATTTTCAAATTCTCTTGTTCTGTTCACATGCATTTGATTCTCATATTTCTGTCATTCAGAGTAACTAATCTTCTTCTTTATTCTCTCACTATATTTACTTTCCATGCAGTGATGGGTTCGCTGGAGCAGCCCTTGATGAGTTTATCAGTTGAAGGTTCAGTTAGAGCTGATGGAGACAGTTTTAAGGAAAGTCTCCAAAAGAAGAATTTGGTTATGGATGGTGGGAATATTGGACCTGGAGGTGGATCTGGTGGAACTGTCCTGTTGTTTTTGCGTACTCTGACTCTCAGTGAATCTGGCATTTTGTCAAGTGTCGGGGGTCATGGAAGTCCGAGTGGTGGAGGAGGAGGTGGAGGTGGAAGGATTCATTTCCACTGGTCAGACATTCCCACTGGAGACATATATCAGCAGATAGCTAGTGTAAATGGAACCATTCATACAGGGTTTGTATTTTATAGTTCCCAAACTGATATAGTTGGTTACCAAATACTCAGGATGCAATACTCTATGAAGTTGACAATATGTTTTCTAATAATGAACTGCATCTTATTATTTTTTATCGTTATAGCCTTCCTATTCTTTACACCTTTCAGTTCTTGTCCTGGGTGATCAAACTTAAAAAGTATTTTCTGATTTTTGTTGTCGGAGAGAATTTTGCTGGAAAGTAAAGAGTTATTTCAAGATAACTTGGCTCCAAAGCTGATTTGTAATATGTATAATCATTTTTCGTGGTATCATTATTTGCATTTGTTCTTGTGTATTAGTATGTTCTGGGAAACTTTTTGAGTAAACTAGATTCTTCTTTTACCCTAGGGGTGGATTGGGTGGCATTCAGGGTTACACTGGAGAAAATGGAACAGTCAGTGGGAAAACTTGTCCCAAGGGGCTTTATGGAATATTTTGCGAGGTATTTCACAATTTATTGTGCATTGATTTGAGTTTTTCGCAATACTTTCTTTTCTCCAGTATTGTTGCTCTGATTACTCACCTGAAATCCAGGCTTTTGTCCTAGATTTTGCTATGTTTGAGAAGAGGGTTTTGTTTTCAGTTTAAAATGCACCTCGGTGTATATTTGCTTACTAACAAATTAGTTTTCATGTTCCATTTTTTATTTAGGGGGTGTTCGGTGGGGATTAAAATTAGATTTTTAGTAGATTGTGATAAAAGTTTTTGAAATATGCGATTGAAAAGCTGTGGAACTCATGCAAGGACTTAGATTAAAATTTGATTTTATTTCGAAACAAACAAGACNGTAGATTTTGATAGAAGTTTTTGAAATGTGTGGTTGAAAAGCTGTGAGACCCATGAAAGGTGTGGTTAATATTGATTGTTTGACTTTAACTTAGATTAAAATCTGATTTTAATTTGTACCAAACAAGCTCTTAATAATTCTAATTGATTTTTTAAATTTAAGAAAAAGGTTCATTCAGTTCAGTAACTAGAAGTTCACAGGTGATGGAGCATAACATGTTTTACATAACTATTCTGCTTGCTTATTTACTTGTTTGTAATGTAATTCTGCAGGAATGTCCAACTGGTACTTATAAAAATGTTACAGGATCAGATAGCTCCCTCTGTTTTCCATGCCCAAGCTCTGAACTTCCCAGTCGTGCTGTTTATATATATGTTCGAGGTATTTCCTTTGAAGTGGCTTATGCAGCTATCTTTCCCCAATTTAATGTCATTCTTTGAGATATTATTGTCTTGTCTTTGAGTTTTTTTTATATTATATCTCACCAATTTATTAACTATTATCAAAATGTACTCTCAGTATGTCCCACGCACTTCAATGTTAGGGTCTTACTATCCTATTTAAACATTGTCTTGTGAAATCCTTGTTTATTTCTAATTTCTGGTTGCCCCTATCAGGTGGTATTACGGAAACACCTTGTCCTTACAAATGCGCATCTGAGAGATATCACATGCCAAATTGCTATACAGCTCTTGAAGAGTTGATATACACGTTTGGAGGACCCTGGTGGTTTGGTCTTCTGCTTTTGGGTCTCCTCATCTTGCTAGCTTTGGTCCTTAGTGTTGCAAGGATGAAGTTTATTGGGGTTGACGAGTTACCCGGCCCTGCTCCTACACAACAGGGTTCCCAAATAGATCACTCGTTTCCTTTCCTGGAGTCGCTTAATGAGGTATCCTGTGAGCAACTCTGCATTTTTAATTTTATCGAGTATAGTGACATGTACTCCTACCTTGCTGTTGTAGAGACAAAAAGATTAAAATGCTGACTTCTTGTCCACAATCAGGTAATGGAAACTAACAGGGTCGAGGAGTCTCAGAGTCACATGCACAGAATGTATTTTATGGGCCCAAACACATTTAGTAAACCTTGGCTTCTTCCTCATACACCTCCTGAACAAATAAAAGAAATTGTGTAAGTTTCATTTATTTTATATTTTCTTTTGGCTCTTATATATTTTGTTGATTGATAATATGCAATAGTTGCTTATACCATGAATCAGTTAACTTCTTAATCTGTTCCCTTTTCCCATTTGACATCCCAGAGGGATGGATTTTTGTTGTATTTGTATCTCGTCATCATCGATCGCACATTGCAGACTTGGGGCAAAAGTCTAAATGATATACTTAAATGGCAGATATGAGGATGCATTTAATATATTTGTGGATGAGATCAATGCTATTGCTGCATATCATTGGTGGGAAGGATCAGTGCATAGTATTCTTTGTATTCTTGCATATCCTCTTGCATGGTCATGGCAACAATGGAGAAGGAAAGTGAAGTTACAACGGCTTCGAGAATTCGTGAGATCGGAATATGATCATGCTTGCTTGCGTTCTTGCCGTTCACGGGCTCTGTATGAAGGACTGAAGGTAATTTTTCCAGGGACTATAATTAGTTGAAACATTTTATGCATACTTTTGTCAACTTTTTTGAAGAAGTTCGCATATTTGTGGCCAAAGATCATGCATTGATGTTCTGTAATTAATAAAATTCCGATATGATTTTTCTCAAAAAATATAAAGGTCAGTACATCAGATTCTCCATGATCTCTATGACATCATTCAAGTTTTACTTTCTCTTCATCTCTCTTCCTTTTCTTGTTTGGAGGTGGCCAGGTGGGGAATAAGGGTTGTTAGAACAAAGCAAAGCTAACAAAGCACGCAGATGCTCACAAGTACCTTCCAGTTAAGGTGGATGAGTTTGTTGTTCACGTTAGATCGTGTCTCATTGTTTCCCTGACGTTTTGATGCTTGGGTCTCGTTAAAAAATATATATATATTTGAAGTCTTGCATCTCCACATTTATTATTATATATATTTGTTGCTTTTAAAAATCAAAATTACTTTTTTGGCTTCTTAGGGCACATTTACCTCAAGTCTAACCACCATGAAAACTGCACTCCTCATTTGGCATATGCATTATAAATCCATTTCATAACACTCAGAAAGTATAATGTGAATCAAACAGAATTCAAACTTTTTTCATGCTCATCGTTGTTAATATACGTGACTGTAGGTGGCGGCAACACCTGATTTAATGCTAGCATATATAGACTTTTTCCTTGGTGGTGATGAAAAGAGAAACGATCTTCCTCCTCCTCTACGTCAAAGATTTCCAATGTCTCTATTGTTCGGAGGTGATGGAAGTTACATGGCTCCTTTCTCACTCCACAATGACAAAATCATCACCAACCTCATGAGTCAGGTTTGTAACTTGATGCTAAGAAACAGAAGTACAAAATTTGCATGAGGAAGAAATAAGAATTTGGAAAAGCAATTCCTTTCGTGAACTTTAAATGATAAAAATTGTACTAACTTACAGTTCTACTTTCAGTCTATGCCACCTACCACATGGTTTCGCTTTGTGGCTGGTTTGAACGCACAATTACGCTTGGTACATCGTGGTTGCCTTAGGGGAAAGTTCCGCCCTGTCCTTAAATGGCTTGAGACTTTTGCAAATCCCACTTTAAGGATTTATGGTGTGGGGGTGGATCTTGCCTGGTTTCAAGCTACAAATGGTGGTTATTTTCATTATGGACTTTTGGTATATGCTATCGAAGAAGAAATGGACTCTGCATCTTTAGAAGGTCTCTCTGGAGCTAATGAACAGCAATTGCGGTATGGAATCTCGATAACATCAATGCGGACATACACGTTGATCTGATCTTTCATGTTTAGACTAAATGAAGTATAAAAATATATATGTATATCTGATTTTGAAAGCTTTGATCTGAGCGGGAAACAAATTTATCACTTCTCTTTTGCCTTTCCTCTCACATAATTAGATATTCTATGTCTTAAATGGAATCCCATGTTTTAGGTGCAAGTTTGATTCCATTTTAGGTGCAACTTTACGAAGTCACATCACTTAAAAAGACAATGAGATAAGTAGGAATTAGTCGAACCAGCTTAGATAAGTGAATCAGTTTGGTGGGTGTGCATGTTCGTGACCATTCTTTGTGCATGCATTATGTTGGTCTTTTTTCTTTTGGCTTTTTAAGTGAACAAATTGTATAGAAATTATAATATTAAGAAGAAACAAATGTTTCTAGGTTTCTGTGCATAATTCTTATCTTTATTCACATCTGTTTCTTTGAAGCAGCACAGTTGATATTTTCACGAGAGAAGAGACATATCTGAGCCAAACTTGGAGAAGCACTGATGGTAACCCAAGGCACAAGGCTTACGGCAGCATTGTCGATGTTAACAATTTGAAGATGCTTGAAGAGAAAAGAGATATATTTTTTGCCCTCTCTTTTCTAATTCACAACTCTAAACCTGTTGGCCACCAGGTAATTTCTCCTCTCTCTCCTCTTCCCACAGCCAAAAAAACAAAATAGAGTTGTGAAAAGCGTTGGAACATTCCTTTCTTGGTTACACTTGTTGGGTAGCCACTGTAGGTAGTTTTTTAATATTTTTCTTTCCTAAACATGCTGTCCATCTCGTGCAGGATCTTGTTGGTTTGGTTGTATCTATTCTGCTTCTTGGAGATTTTAGCTTAGTCTTGCTCACATTGCTGCAGCTGTATTCACTTTCCCTGACATACGTCTTGCTTGTTTTGTCCATTTTACCTCTTGGAATTTTACTTCCCTTCCCTGCTGGAATCAATGCTTTATTTAGTCATGGACCAAGGCGATCAGCGGGTCTTGCACGTGTGTATGCTTTGTGGAATGTCACGTCCTTGATAAATATTGTAAGTTAATGTATCATGTTTACAAGTTCAGTTCTAAATGTTGTACTATTTTTAAGTTGTGAATGGGAGACATTCATGGGATACTTTTGATGGTCATCTTATTTTACTTGAATTTTATTTTATTTTTTCCGTTTCTTATTTGATTTTTTGCTGAATCACGCCTTTCTTTTCAATAACCATGCGCATCCTTTTGACTTCTCTAGGTTCTCTGATTGATTTATTTATTTGACTATTCATTTTTAACTTACAGAAGAATTGAATTTAATTCAATTTGAAACACTTGTTCTAACTGCTTTGATTGGGTTGGCAATATCCCAGGGTGTTGCATTCATCTGTGGATATGTTCACTATAGTTCACAGTCGAGCAAAAAAAATCCTTACTTCCAGCCATGGAATATGTGAGGCGAATTCCAAGCTTTTCATACTAAATTTCAGTTTTTGGCTATGTATATCTTCTCATTTTCTTCTTCCGTTTCTGTGGACGCAGGGACGAAAGTGAATGGTGGCTTTTTCCTTTGGCACTGCTTTTGTGTAAATGTATCCAATTGCAGCTCATAAATTGGCACGTAGCAAATTTGGAGATTCAAGATCGTTCGCTGTATAGCAAGGACTTCGACTTGTTTTGGCTGTCCTGATATTTATCGAGCAAGTATAGCCCACACTAACACTTTTTCTTGTTTCGCTTAGTATGTTTGTTTATTCCATAGAGTAGAGCAATTGGCAGAAAAGTAGAGAGTAGTAGATAAAAAAGAAAGGGTAAAAAGTTATAGATATTTGTTGGGTAACTCTTTGTTTTGTGCAGCTCCAATAATTTTGCATTGTAAATATAAATTGGGATATTCCCAGCCATTGGACTTCAGAGATGCAATATCGAGTCGATCGCCGGCTAGAAATGGTCATAAATTAATAATTTTGTATCTTTGTTTTCTAGTATTTGCGATGCTTGATGATAATCTACCTTACTAATAAGTTACCAAATTAAAATCTAAATTAAAGTCAACAATTAATTTTAATCACATATTTCACGGTATTTGCAATTTTACAATTACACATTTCATTAACTTTTATTAAAATTTACTAAATTTTTTATTTTAATACCCATCAAACAAGTGGTAATGAACGTGATTGGACAGACCAATCCTCGCGTACCAAATGTGTCTTTAGTGATTTTAACAAACATCAAGTATATGGATAGACAATGCCTGACTATCATGCATACAAACAGTAGTTGATTGCAAGTTATAAGCGTTGACGATGTTTCAAATAATTGTCTAGGAATTATATGCATTTGCTATATTACGTTGTAACACAAGTTGCGACACAACAGAGCGTGCACATAATGAGGTTCAGCGTTCACGTTTGCTCACTCTGCCAAACATCACGTATACAAACAGTCGTTGATTCCACGTCATAAGCTATTTGCTTCGGTCAAACTAATGTTTTTAATAGTGATTTTTTAGGAGAATTGTGATTAAAAAGTAGATAAATTTTTTGAATTAAGTGCGTAATATTTTATTGTGTGAATGTGTGATTGAAAATAATTCTGTCAAAAAAGAATTTTCAAATAATTATTGTCGACTTAATCTATTAAAATAATCTAAAGTTTTTTTTTATATAAAAAAATTAGACAATTATGAAGTTTGTCCCCCTAGCCAAAGGCCTAGGAGTTTTGTGGGCCCACAATATACGCTCCAATGCAGATGTGAAATTTGAAAGATCAAATGTGACCGTTGCAGATGTAAAGACAAGAAAAAGTTCTCTCTATTCTTTATAATCAAATCATAATTTGTATGCATCTCTCGCCATCACCCCACTCTGTCTCTGTGTGTCTTTTTTTTCTTAGCAATGGCGATAGCAACGGAGGCTCAACAAGAACACGAGGTAAAAAGAAATGAACATTTTCTTTTGGGTAATTGCTTGCAAATACGGGGGTTGGTTTGGTAAATTTGATTATTATGAATGAAGAATTACGGGATTTTGTGTTGTTTTTGATATTTCGAGTTTACATTTTGTCTTGAATGTGGGATTTCATATGCGATTTTTAGGGGTTTTTTTTTGGTTTGGGGTTTTCTTTTTTCTTTTTGTACCAAGTTCA
>CAIGRB010033512.1:0-10833 GCA_903798255.1 Fraxinus quadrangulata | reverse complement strand
CCTCGGTAAAAACAATATTTTGAACAGTGATTTTAAAAAATACGTGAATAAAAAATAGAAAAAAAAATTAAATTTACGTATAAAATATTTTATTGTTTGAACATGGAATTGAAAATAAATATATAAAAAATTAAATTTTCAAATAATGATTGTCTAACGAGCTAAATTTGAGATTCAACAAACGATCGATATTGGCATAGAAAATAATATATGAATTCTCATTTTGTATTCATGAATTAAAGTAACGGTATGTACTCACATTTTGCCTTTAACAATACATAATAATATAGTAGTTGACAAGATGCTACATGTACACCTTTGATTATACTCTTGTTTACAAAATGCCGTGTTAGCAATTTCATTGACTGTTGCACAAAAAACATCACCACGAGAAATTGTCAACTCAACATTATGTTAACAAAAGTATAATCTAGAAGAATTGTCTTGTACAAAAACAGTGTACAGAATGCATTATAGATGTAGTTGGAGTGATCACGTGCTGCGTTTTGATAATATTTTTATTACATCTATTATCAAAGAAAAGTCGGGATTTCTCATCCACTCAACAATAACTTGGCATTTGAAGAAGACAGAATTCACAAAAATGACCAACAAATTATTTTACAAATACAAGGTACCACAAGCACATGGGTGGAGTGGTACACAGAGTCTCATGTTTTCCATAGTTAAAGGGTGCACCTTACGATCATTATAACATGTGCAAATAAAATGCCAGCTTAACTCAAAACAAACAAATGCAACAAAAATTATATTAAGTTTTACCCCATTTTCCGAGCCATCAATAGCCAAGCTTTGTGTAGATCACCTCTCTGAAGCCTCTATCATAATTTTGCACCTGCTCCATATGCATTGGAGTCCACCATATTAACATGCATCTCTTAAGTAATTGCTCATAGGAATAGAGGAAAACAAAGAACAGACACATTTCAAGGAATCAAAGATGAGGCCATCGGTCACATGTACTCCACATTAAATTTAACCACCTCAGAACCAAATCAATTTTCTCAATCCCTATGAGTAGAGAATTTTCTATATGTTTAGTTACCATTTACCAATGTCAATAATTGGCAACTTATGACTACACAGGTGGGAAATCGGCAGTAGAGTACATGTAAAAGAAGAAATGAAAATTCAAGGACCAAAGTGACACTAACTACCCCCCACAAGACTTCAACTCAGAAAGTGAAATTTATGCTCTCATAACCATAATATCTAACATTTCCAGTCTGCTTTGAATCTCAAGCTGTAGCTAAAGTTCTAATTAAACATTAAGTATTTGAGCTTTAGACAGTCTTTAAGCGGATTCCAATTTCACATACATGGAAGTGGAATTTTTTTAAACAAATTGCGCAATCACATTTACTTAAGAGTTCCCTTGTTTACAGTATTTAATAAGTTTGAAATCCATCCACACAAAAAAGAAAAGAACAAAAAATAAATAATCCCATGAACAATACGTATACAGATGTTCATCTAGAAACGTAAGCAAAACAATTTTACTTGTTTGTACCTATTATTTATGTAGTCATGGATTTGCCAATGATGAATTCTAAATCATTTAAATCAACATATGTCAATCTAAAACTTTAAACTATAGCAAGAGTAAATTTCTCACTTACCAGAATAATCTCTCCGGAGAAGCTCATTTGTACTCGAACGATGGTGGACTTGGAGCATCAAAGCTCTCCAAAACCTTTGTCTTGCTTCCGTCACTTGTAGATTTCTCCTCCTTAGGTCCATCACCAAAAAGCCCTCCAAACCATGAAGACGACGTAGAGGAAGTTGATGATGAAGATGCAGATGCCATGCTATCAATGTTCACTGGAACTTGATCAGGCAGTTGTCCCATTGGATATCCAGGTACACCAGGCATATTGGGTAGGGGCTCGTCCATTGGTGGAAAATTCTGTGGTGCACTCATAACTTTATTTAACATAATACCGGCTCCCTCAATCAAAGCAAGTAATACGCCACCAAACATTGCTGATTTTGAAGCAGCACCTAACCCTGCACGCATCTGAAGAAAACCACCTGTAGCAGCACCAGCTATGATGGAATTCCACGGATCCTCTTTCTGGCGTATGTAGACCATTGTGCAATCGAATGTGGAGAAGAGTCCACCCCACACAGCAAAACTGCCTCCAAGACGAGGCGCATTCATGCGCACAGCTTGAGAAGCCCCAATCAAGCGTTCACCTTTAGGGGAGTTGTAGATACCCTTCAAGAAATGGAAAGCTGAACCTCCAACAGCACCCATGCCAAATGCTCCCCCAACATCATCGAGAATACGGTCGGGGCAAGGTTCTCTGGAAGTTTCTGGGGTTCCCATGATTTACCAACAACACGTGACAAGCTGATGAAGGTATTGAAGGGTTATTTTCCTGAAATGAGGTGATCCTGCTTTACAAGAACTAATCAAACAGTGTTACCGCCTTCAAAACTATCTTTTAAGATACACATAAGTAAACAATCCACATCTTCTGCAAATAAACACGGAAATTAATAGCAGATAGCATTACACACACAAATAATAATAATAATAATAATAATAATAATAATAATAATAATAGTTATAGTTACAACGAGAATGGAAAAATATAGAAATATGATTAAAACTATTTCATAGTTTCATGAGAGAAATAATTAATTTTTTCCTTGAGCTCCCCCATCCCCCTTTATTGCGGCTATTATGAATTCAATAGCAGAGTTAAGTGAAAAATAATGTTCCTAATGAACCAAAATAACCATCTAATTTTTGCAGTAATTCTAAGTCATATAATTTTTACTTAAAAAATTAATTGGCAACTGATAATTTAGCAGAACATACATGCCTCCTAATAATCGATTTGTATTTGTGGAATACTTGAATACCAGATGATAATTTTACCTTGCCCCCAAAAAAAGAAAAAAAAAAAAGAAACTTTAGTGATGTAGGAAACTATACATTTCAAATCGTGTGACAAAACCCGGAGAATATTCATTCGAACATAACTTGCAATCAACACGAAAAAAAAATTGTTAACAGTAATATCAACATCGCATCTCAAACTCCAAATTTATTTGACGCATAAAATCACAGAAAGCAGCAGAAATGGAAACTTCAAAGATTACTGTATGCTAATGCAAAAAATCAATCTAATTTCCAGAAAATTTAAACAAAAAATATCATTTTTAAAAGACATCGATAAAAATTAAAAAGGAATTTACCTTCACTTGCAGGAAATGGAGAACTCTAGAATGCGAAGGCGCTGGCGAGAGAGGAGAGAAATAGGGTTGAGTTAACTAGGTGATTGAATCATGGGCTGGACTGGAGATGGACCGTAAATGTCTGATAATTACTTGGACCGATCTTTAGTTCTTTTAAGCCTTTCTAAGGACCAATTCAAAATTGCATAACAAAGTTGTTAGCATAATAGCATGTATAAGGCCCAACTGAAGAGGAGATACTAATTTGCTAGGGAAAATTCCAACTGCGATCCCGAATCTTTGTGAAGTTGGTGTCTCAAACCTTTGATTAAGAGTTGTGCTACACGTACACCCCCGTTTACCACTTCTTTTACAAAATTTATATTTGACAAAATCTCACACAATCTTCCACAACAAACACATTTTATCTGGTCGCTGCAATTCTGCCACGCAGGTATATGTGCACCAGGGTGACAAGAAACAAAAATTTCCCTTTGATTAATAGCAATGCAAGTTCCCAACCTTTCAAGCGTATGCGTGTGGGGCCCTTTTTGAATGAAAAATGTTAGTTTGACCTTTAAATGGTCTTCCTTCTCCCTTCATTATCTTTATTTCTTATTCTAATTCAAAATAAGGACAAAATGGTCATTTATGGCAAATTTGAAGGTTAAATTGGCCATTTTTTGTTCAAAAAGGACTCGCGTGAAGGTTAGGAACTCCGGTTTCTACAAATCAAAAGTTTTGAAACCCCAGTGTCACGAGATTGATAGGTTAGAGACCAATGGAGTTTTCCCTAGTTGCCATCGATGTTTGTAGCATAATACTTGGCCCTTATTTGCCATTTTTCAACACTAATTTTCAACCACAAATTTTCCTATAAAATAATTTTTACACATAAACTAAAAATATTTTTCTATTTTTTAATCACGCATTCTCCAATATTTTATTATTTCAAAACACATTTTTCTTGAAAAAATGGAGCCCAAATATAGGCTTAAGGTGTTTGGTAAAAATGTAATGTATTGAAATATTTGCTTTAGTAAAATATATTATTCATGTTAATTGACACTGATATTTAGAGAAAATGCTTTATGTGGATTGGTTGTTCCATATCAATATATGCTCTCTATACATGACACCGGTGTGCGAGAATCAATTTCTGGTAGAGTGACTCATGTTCTTTCGCTTACAATTGTAAGTACAAAGCTTGAGTAGTAGAAAAGGAAGGTCGAATTGGTTGAACTTGCTTAATTACTACGTCGATTGAAGCACATAGGAACTGTCTAGCTAACGACATGTTGATCTATTAAAACAGCTTGGTTTTGCTCATGTTTCAAATCATGTTCGCAAGTAATTCACTTGTACAGATATCAAGCTCTACGATTATGTACGTAATGAGTCATACTTAGTCGTTCTAGCTTATATGTCGAGTCAAGTTTTGTCTTCTATGTCGATGTCTTAAAATGGGAGTCATTCGAGGATTATCCAAGGCGTCAAGCTATTTTTTCAATTTTTGTTAAAAAGAAGTAAAGAAAAAAAAAAAAGTTGACCCCACGTACTATATCAACCCTAGTCAAAACCTTCACCCAATCAGTGAGTTAGCCAGCCTTATATGAAAGCTCTTTCTCAATTGCTTTCACCAAAACTCATAGCCCTTTCTCCCTCTGTATTTACTCTCTCACTCCACATTTCATCGATCTCCGGTATGTTCCATCATTATCGCCTCTCTACTTTCCTGCTTCATTTACATAATTTATACACGCTCTAATATCCGTTCATAATTACTTATTTGATGTTCACGCATTTTGATTTGTACTATTGTAAGCACCTTTAAATTTTATTGTTTGCTTAATTATTACTTGTTCGTTAAACTAAAATTAATTAATGTGAAAGTAATTGCTGAGGTTTGGATTGATTTTGTTAATTGATATTCAATATAACGCACGGGAAACATTTTGATGGTTGAAAAATGCTCGTTTTTTCTGAGTTTTCAATCACTAATTTAATAATTTTTTTTCATTTTTTTTTTTTTTGCTTTGTTAAGTGAATTATAGTAAAATCTAGGATTATTCTCTGTTATTTTAACTCCAGTCTGATGGTTTGATGTGGATTTCACTCTGGAGTCGGTGCATTGAAAAACCTCTATTTGATTTTTATTTTTTATTTTTTAACCATTATAGCAGTTTGCTTTAGATTTATTTTCTGAGTCAAAGAATGTACAGACCGGCTTTTGATTTTTGTTTCTTGGCAATTTAATGGAATATTTTTAACTTTTTTGTTATTTTCCTGGTAATTGAAGGGAATATTGCATATTATTTCTGTTATTTGGATTGTTTTAGTCAGTGGAATTTGTGGCAAGTTTTAGTTATTAAAATCATTCTTTTATTAGTAATGTATGGATCTATTATCAATTCATGACTTTTTTGTATATAAATCCAGAAATTCATTCATCGAATTTTAACTGTTAATTATGTGAAAACGAAAACTTTACAATATTCTGTCTCCAAGTGCAATGCTCCAAAGATGAAGGTGTAACATGCTTAATATAAAGTTTGTTGTTTACAGATATCATTCATGTCAGATAAGCTCGCACATATTTCCATTACTTCTCTTCAATGTCCTGACCATTCTTTTTTATTCTCTATAATTTTGCACTGCTGATGGCTGAACGCATTTACTGTCAACTAGATGGAGCAGGTAAACTTTGTCTTCTTAGCTATCTTGTCTGTTCCCATTTTTTTATGCTTGTAATGGATTGTGACGTCTTTTGATATTGGTCGCAGTATGAAAAAGTTGAGAAGATTGGCGAGGGAACTTATGGAGTGGTGTACAAGGCCCGTGATCGCGTGACAAACGAAACTATTGCTCTAAAGAAAATCCGTCTGGAGCATGAAGATGAGGGAGTGCCGAGCACTGCTATTAGAGAGATATCTCTCTTGAAAGAGATGCAGCATGGTAACATTGTAAGGTACATTAGTAAACCACGATTAACATAGTTGCTTACACATTTCAAGAGACCAGAGATACAATGATGAAGGAAGAGTGTGAAGGGCACCAACACACATGAATATACCATTGCTGATTGATCACGTTCTCTATCAATGCTATTAACAGGATTGTATACAATTGATATGATATTCCTAGCTTTACATTGGTTTTGTTATTATTATTATCATTGTCTTTTTTTTGTTAATTTTGTTAACAGATTATTTCTTATTCATATACTGCATGCATTAAATTTCTCTCAATATATGGTGATAGGCTGCAAGATGTGGTGCACAGTGAGAAGCGCTTGTATTTGGTATTTGAATATCTGGACTTGGACTTGAAGAAGCACATGGATTCTTGCCCAGAATTCTCCAAGGATCCTCGTCTAGTTAAAGTGAGTGTCTTCTTTGTCCCCACTGCGGGCCGGCTAACATGAGGATGCTTTGAATTAAGTTTTTCGTTGAAGAGAGCTGATGGGTTTCTATTTACTGAAGATCTTATCTAGATATCTGTTTCCTAGTCAATTGTATTATTAAGTCACTTCTATTATGCAGATGTTTCTCTATCAAATACTACGCGGTATTGCTTATTGTCATTCTCATAGAGTCCTTCATAGAGACTTGAAGCCTCAGAACTTGCTGATAGACCGCCGAACTAATGCATTAAAGCTTGCAGACTTTGGATTGGCCAGAGCATTTGGTATTCCTGTCAGGACATTTACGCATGAGGTAAATGTTATCAATTTGATACCTTTTCCTAAAAGTTTAAGCACTCTAAATTGTCCTTTTTAGTTGTAAAGCTGAAGCAATTAGGTACAAAAATACCCATACTTTGTTTCTAGTGTTTTTATCTCTAACACCAATCCATAAGAAGAATTTTTTAATTGACCTATCAATGCTTTTCTTTCCTAAGCTGTGTGGATATTTCTTCGCAGGTGTGACAGTACAGTACATGTTGCTTGATCTATACGTTGTTTTAATTTTCCTCAGCTGTGGATAAATATTTCTCTGCAGGTGGTCACCCTATGGTACAGGGCACCAGAGATTCTTCTTGGATCCCGCCACTATTCTACCCCCGTTGATGTGTGGTCAGTCGGTTGTATATTTGCCGAGATGGTGAACCAACGACCATTATTTCCTGGTGACTCTGAGATTGATGAACTCTTTAAGATTTTCAGGTGCTACATCTTTTCAGGATATGGATTTTTATATTATTTGTAGCCACTTGACAAATTGTCATGTCATCACCATAAACGAAGAAACTTGTGGAGTTTAGCACAATTTGCTCATGAAAATGCTTGTAATTATCTTCTTGGCTGCATTAAAATGACCCTACATCATCTGTATATCTCATTTCAATGACATACAAGTTAAATAACCTTTTTTTCCCCCTCTACTTCAACGTCCTATTTCCCATAAAGACTTAAGCAACCATAATTATATAACAATCTCATGTGAAATTCTTTATTGTTTTTTATATTCATTTCAATTTTTATTTTTTTATTACTTTTTTTTGCCATTTGTAATGAAGTATCACGGGAACTCCGAATGAAGATACATGGCCTGGAGTGACATCTTTGCCGGATTTTAAATCTGCATTTCCAAAATGGCTTCGTAAGGTAATTAAAGTTGTATGATTATTCTTTTAAATTTTTGTTCCTCGTGTGAAATATCTTCGATATAAATTACAAAAATTTTAATTAGTGAATGCTCTAATTTGCAGGACTTGGCAACTGTGGTTCCAAATCTTGATGCAGCTGGTCTTGACCTCCTTGGAGTAAGTTCTTTTTCTGCAGTAGGGTAAAATATAATGCACACGTTTTGTAAACCTGGGTTGCTAGGAAGCCTTCTTTTCAAATGTTATGGTTTGTTAGAGCATATTGTAGATTCTGCAAGCATGAAGCATCTATACTTTGCTTTGACAAAACCCAGAATATCACAGCATGACAATTTATTTCGTAATTCTTACCTAAACACTATTTACAATGTAGACAGAATCCTACCAACAAAGTTGTCAGGATGTTGATTTTTAATACGATACTTGAACACATGGAATGTGGCATTTAAAAACAATAAAACGTAATAGTGATGTGATCGGAATACAATAGTTTCAAAGATAAGAGTGGTAAACCGTAATTAATATCATGTTTTGTGAAGGACCTAGTTAATTCTAGTAAATGGAGCAATACAGTGAACATAATAAAATGTAGAATGCCCCAAACTTGATGAAAATATTATTTAGTTTGCTTTTTTATATATTCCCGTATAAAATGATGTGTTATAGCCATTCAATTAGCCCACGGAATCAGACTCACCTCCAAGTTCTTTTTAAGGTTTCCTTTTGGGTTGTGGGCTAACTTAAAAGGTTTATTAACATTAACTAAACTTTGTAGAGTTTTGAAGGTTACTAGGTTTGTTACCTCCATTTCTGGAAACTGAATGGTCTTGTCTTGAGACGTGTATATTATCCACTTGGTTATGCTATTTAGAGTATGTTCGGTAAAACGTTTTCAAGATTATAAGCTGGTGACAGATTCACAACTTATAATCTGCTTAGAGCTTTACCAAACAATACATACACTATATCTATCTATCTAGAATTACTTTCGTTATTGAAGGAAACAAATAAGGAAAAGTTGATGTTTGTGTTGCTGATTCACTCGAGTTACTATTTCAGAAAATGCTCTGCTTGGATCCCAGCAAAAGAATCACGGCCAGAAGTGCTCTCGAACACGAGTACTTTAAGGATATCGGGTTTGTTCCCTGATTCAGTTCCTCCTTGTACTCGTGTAAATGTATATTGGTACGTGGCATCTGCGGGTTTTTATTCTGAGATAGATATGCGTGCTATTTAGCTGGAATTTTCCTTCTTTTTTATTCCCTTGGCATTATTAGGTTTAAGTCGAAGTGGTTCTGAGCAAAGCAACTCCGATATTTGCAGTTGCTAGCGCTTTTAGTTTCAAATCTCCTTGTGTGATTTCCTTTTTTGCCATTTTTTGGTGGTATTGTAACATCGTGTTGATTTTAGACATATTGGCCTTTTATCTTCTGGTCAATCGATTTGATATTGAGTGCCGTTTATTGTTATAATTTGTTCAATGCATTTTTGGGATCTACAAAATATTATCCATATGATTACGCCCGTGGTAGGGAGGATGAGAAATCATGGGCAACATTAAAGAAGAAAAACTGTAGAAGAGAAGAAAGCACAAATGTTTGATATGATTTACGGATATTAATGACTGGTTGCAAATTCTATTTGGGCTCACTCATGTTATCATCATGCCCTTGGTAGTTTATGGTCCGTATGGGAGGATTTTTGTTTTTGCTCTATGTAGAAGAGTCTTTTGAGGAAGCTACTTTAAACTAATTTCCTCTTAAAATCTTCTAATCAGGTCGAGTACTTCTAGAAAATTATTCAAAAATGCTCAAAGCAACTTTTTAGTTTTAAAAACAACTTTATGACTTTTTAAAAGCACTGTCAAATAAAATAATTTGACGTTTGGGAGGAGGGCGAAAAGATGTTTACGCAAACCCAAGCCTTCTATCCCTATGATAAAGCATATGCACCTCTTTTTTCAAAGGGATAATTGCAGCAGAAATTTCAAATTTTTCAGATTTTTGCGCACTTTACCATAATGTTTGATTTGTGCCAGCGGATGTCTCAAATCTTTAATAAATATGTAACGGAGGTCCAAATTGATGATTTGACTGTTAGTTTGACAAAAAAAATGGACTTTTGACAAAATTTGGAGGGGTAAAATGGCAACTATACAATTAACACATTAAATAAATGAAAAAAAAAAAAAAACACTTTCTCTCTTCCCCCGCAACCACTATGCTAGCACCACCATCGTAGCCTCATCTTCCTTTTTCTTTACCCAATCATCTGTAAACAAACCACCGTTGTTGGCCAAAGCCTGCAAAAGTGCCGTCCAAAAATCATGTGGATTTTCTTGGCCCTCTTGGTGGCTTCAAGAATTGCTTGGTTTGCAGTGCTTTGGAGAAAGGATAGGTGTCGTTGAGTGCTTTGTATGATAAAGTATACTTCTATGAGGTTTTTGATTTTGGTCCATTGGGGATCTGTTTATTGGAATGCTCGAATTCTTTCGGGGTTTTCTGGCGGATCAGGTGGCCAAAGCCTGCAAAAGTGCCGCTCATTGGACTCCCTGAATAATCCCAAAATCAACTATGTGGATTTTCTTGGCCCTCTCAATGGTTTTAAGAATTGCTTGGTTTGCAGTTAAATGAGCAAATTTGGATATGTATATTGGATGTGAGTTTGAGATTGGAGGTGGTTTTGATTCAATCATTTCAAGTGTGATTGTGATTTGGGGGGTTTTGCAATGTGTTGGACGTGGTGGCGGATGGTAATGTTTGCTGTGTTGGGGGTGACCCTTTTGCTTCTAGTCAAAAGATTACCGTGAAATGCAGTTGGAATTTTTCCTCCCTTGACTATGTGTTGGAGGTGGCGATGGTGGCCCCTTTGCTATGTGTTGGAGGTAGCAGTAGTGGTCGTAGTCGCGGCTGTGATTTGGAACGTTGATGTTTGGGGTGGGTTGAATGAACAGTGTTTTTTTTAAAAAAAAATTTAATGTATATCTTTCTTCATTTTTTCCAAATTGTTTTTCTTTAATCT
>CAIGRB010033509.1:72590-95199 GCA_903798255.1 Fraxinus quadrangulata | reverse complement strand
ACCAAACCCAAATAACATGAAATTTGGATCACACCACAACAAATCTCAGCAAATTCCATCACAAGGAATTCAAGACACGTCTCTAAGTAAACACCATTCATTATCTTCCAAACAAGCCCCAGTGAACTAAATCAATGACAAACACCTAATAAGTTCAAACAATGTTAAAAGTTAGCAATATGAAGTGATTTTGTCATCATATCAGGAGGACTATCATTAGTATCAACCTTGCTCACTACAATATCACCACGAGCAATCACATCACGCACAAACGATACCTCACATCAATGTGCTTAATCCTCTCTTAAAACATCTGATTCTTAGTCAAGAAAATTGGACTCTGACTATCACAGAATACTGTAGACACCTGTAAGTCTTCACTTATTTTACTAATTAATCCTCTCAACCACCTAGCCCCTTTACATGCCTTTGTAATGGCCATGTATATTGCTTATGTTGTAGACAAAGTTACTATATTTTGCAAAGTAGCTTTCCAGCTGATAGCACGGCCTCCAAGAAACACATACCTTGTAAGTTATATCCTCTAATCAAGGTTCCCTGCATAATCTGAATCTACATACCCAATGACTCCATATGAATTTCTACCAAAATGCAAACAAGCATTAGAAGAGTCCCTCAAGTATTTGAAGATCCACTACATTGTTTTTCAATTTTTCTCACCAAGTTTTGTCATGTATTTGCTAACTGCACTAACTGCATGTGCCAAATTAGGTCTTGTACAAACTATAGTATACATCAGTGAACCAACTGCACTGGAATAAGGAACCCGAGATATGTAATCAATGTATTCATCTAATTGAGAACACAAGTTAGATGATAATTTAAAGTGGACAGCCAAGGTAGTACGATAACCTTTACATTCACCATATTGAATCTTTCAAACACATTCTCAATGTACTCCTTCTGACTCAAATATAATCTGCCAGGATTTCTATCCCTTAAGATTTTCAACCAAGAACCTTCTTTGTTACACCAAAATCCTTCATATCAAACTCCTTACTGAGTTGAAACTTCACTTTTCTGACATCTACTTTATCTTTGGCTGCTATGAGCGTATCATCAACATATAATAACAAATATGTAGTCGATCCACTATTATCTTTTTTAAAATACACACAACTATCATAATTACATCTGAAAAAATCATGAGTAGTCATGAATGAATCAAACATCTTATACCATTGCCCCGGTGACTACTTTAGTCCATACAAGGATTTCTTCAACAAGCACACATAGTCTTCTTTTCTAGAGACTATGAATCTCTCTGGTTGTTGCATATAGATACTCTCCTCAAGTTCTCTATGTAAGAATGATATCTTGACATCCATTTGTTCAAACTCCAAGTCATTCTTAGCCACCACTCTAAGCAAAGTCCGGATGGAACTATACTTCACAACTAGTGAGAACACATCTATAAAGTCAACACCTGGAATCTAATCATAGCCATTTACCACCAATCTAGTCTTGTATCTAGCATCTTTAATTCCTGATACGCCTTTCTTTCTTTTGAAAACTTATTTGCAACGAACAACCTTTTTTACCTCAAAGTAATTTCACCAAATCTCAAGTCTTACTTTTGATCAATGACTCTATTTCCTCATGCATAGCAATCATCCATATGCTAGAATCACTTCAACTAACTCCCTCTGAATATGTAGCAGGCTCCTCAGTGAAATCAATATTTTCAGCCACACTCAATACATAAGCTACCAAATCGAATTCTCCATACTTCTGTGGATGTCTAATCTGTCCACGAGGTCTATCTTTACCTATAGAATATTGTGGTGTTGGTGGTGTAGGCAAAGTAGACAAGATATTATTATCTGTCAATCCCAAACTGGATTGATCTGTAGTAGGCTGTTCTCCAACCTCTGATTGTTCCTCTTAACCAATTTTCAACATCACCTGAGTTGAATGATTCTACTTCCTAGTTTTATCAGAATCCCCAAGAGGTGAACCATGAACCATAGCAAGTTAATCAAATACTACATTCCTACTAATAGAATCCCCTAGAGGTGAACCACAAACCATAGACAGTTCATCAAATACTACATTCCTACTAACAACCACCTTTCTTATATCACGACACCACAATTTGTACCCATTCATGCATGATTTATACCCAAAAAGATGTACTTTCTTGACCTAGGCTTCAACGTCCCATTATCCACATGAGCAAAAGCAGGACACCCAAAAATCTTCAAGTCAGAATAGCAAAAAAGTTTACTAGACCATACCTCTTCTGGTGTCTTTTTATCAATAGAAACTAAGAGTGGGCGATTAATCAGAAAACAAATTGTAGTAGCAGTTTCAGTACAAAAAGATTTAGGCAACCCAGAACTTGAAAGCATGCAACGAACATTTTCTATCAAAGTTCTATTCATCCGTTCTTCACACCATTCTGTTGAGAAATTCTAGGCATTGTTAAGTGTCTTAAGATGCATTCATCCCCACAGAAGCTATTAAATTCATCCAAACAAAACTCCAAACCATTATCTGTACGTAAGTGTTTAACCTGCTTTCCAGTCTACCTTTCTAACAATAGTTTCCATTCCTTGAAAGTCCCAAACATATCACTCTTTTACTTCAAGAAGAATACCCAAACTTTCTTAGAGAAATTATCAATCATTGTCAACAAGTAATAATGATCTCTTTTTTATGGTACCCTAGCCGGTTCCCAAAGATCTGAATAGATATATTCAAGTGTTTCCTTCGTGTTGTGTCTTTCTTTCGTAAATCTAACTCTTATCTATTTCCTAAAGACACAATGCTCACAAGAATTTATTTTGTTGGTCTTTTGTCTATCAAGAAGTCCCCTTCTACTCAATTCCTCTGTGTCATTCTCATTCATATGCTCGAACTGCATATGCCAAAGTTTTGTAACTTCATCATCTGTTAAAGAAGAAGTAGAAAATGTTGCATCCCCAATTACTATGGAACCATGCAAAATGTACAACTGTATAGAGTTTTTATGTCTCTTCATGACAACAAGAGTACCCTGGGTCACCTTCAAAACTCCACCTTCCCCAGTGTATCTATAACCCTTTGAGTCAAGTGCGCTCAAGAATATGAGATTCCGCTTCAATTCTGGAACATGCCTTATATTTGTAATTGTCCGATAGCCTATCGAACATTCTGATTCTGATTGTACCAATTTCGACAATTTTGCAAGGCGCATTGTTTCCCATAATCACTGTACCTCTCAAAGCTCTTTCATATGTTGATGACCAGTCCCTGTTGGAACACATATGAAAATTACAAACCGAGTTTAGAACCCACTCCTCACAATATTTGGAATCCATGTCAGAAATCACAATAAGCTCTCATTCACTTTGCCCATCTTCCACAATATTAGTCTCTACGTGTTAACAGGCTGCTTCCTTTTCTCACTAGCACCAGCAGCTTTATTTCTATTTTTCAAGGCATAGCAATCAGCTCTAATATGCCACTTCTTCTTACAATAGTGACATGTCTTCTCAGCATGTCTAGATTTCGATATATCCCTCATATTTCTGCNATCCATGTCAGAAATCACAATAAGCTCTCATTCACTTTGCCCATCTTCCACAATATTAGTCTCTACGTGTTAACAGGCTGCTTCCTTTTCTCACTAGCACCAGCAGCTTTATTTCTATTTTTCAAGGCATAGCAATCAGCTCTAATATGCCACTTCTTCTTACAATAGTGACATGTCTTCTCAGCATGTCTAGATTTCGATATATCCCTCATATTTCTGCTATAGGTCTAGATTTTTTAGACTATGGTTAATGGATACCTTTCTATCATATTCTATAGAGACTATGATTCCATACCCTACAAATTATTAAATTTCTTTCCAGATTCGTATCTTGATTTCTCCTACGCACAATCAAGTCTTCAGCGTGATTCCTAGATTCTCCAACAAGATACCTCATCTTCTCCTTAGATAGTAAAGTATCATAGACCTCTTCCACGGTGAGAGTATCCCGACTATAGAGAATAGTATCTCTAAAAGTCACATATAATGGCGGCATAGAACACAACAACATCAATGCCAAGTCCTCATTGTCTTACTTTACTTTCAATGTCTTCAAATCAGCCACGATTTCTTTGAACATAGTTAAGTGTTCATCTAATGACGTACATTCAGACATCCTGTGAGAATACAAGCAATATTTCAAATGTAGTTTGCTGGTCAAGCTCTTTGTCATGCAAAATTGCTCAAACTTCAACCACAACATAGCAGCACTTCTCTCCTTTAGAACATCCTGAAGAATTTGATTTGAAAGAAGTAGATGAATTTGTAATACTGTCACTCGAGTGAAGAGTTAGTAACAGTCGAGCGACAGGTTGTCGCTCGAGCGAAGGCGAAGCGACAGTCGAGCGATGGAGTTTCTGTTTCTGACGCTTGAGCCAAACCTTGGCGACAGTCTAGCGAAAATTCACGTCGTTCTTTCCTTCTTTTCCATTCTCGAACCCTAGACCTAATATATCAGAACTTATATTAATTGCACACTACTCCTTGACTTTTTACAATACATTAACTTTAGTCCTTTTTATTCACAGAATAGCCAATTATATTAAATACCTAATAAACTCCCCATTTGGTATTCTGTGACAAAACTACAATCTAAGTCAAGTCAGTATTAAAATAAATTACAACTCAAAAACAAAAGACAACCAATAACTGTCTTGAACGAATTCTGCATTTCATTCTTCAATATCTGTTTCGTGAAATAGACAACTCAAATATCCAGTATAAAATGTATGTGAAACAGTATTATTCTTGAACGAATTTTGCAATTCATTCTTCAATACCTATTTCCTGAAATAGACAACTCAAATACCCAGTAAAATGTATGTGAAACAGTATTAAATATAAAAACAGTTCAAGCAATTCACAAAGTAAAAGTGATTCATAATGCATTTGTTCAGTTTCATATTATATGTTAAATTAAGACGTAGTACCAATGTACCCAACATACCAAAAATGAAACATTGATACTACTAAAATATCAAAACTTAATTTAGCAAACCTAAATTTATATTATATCACATAATCAAAATCAAAAGTTTTAGATACATCAAGTAGATAAAAACATGTACATCCTGCTAAATCAAAAATGTCTACTCCAAACTTCAAAACTGTATATACTCCCCCTTTTTGTCACAAAATGATAAGGGCATGTTAAAAATATATCACAAAAAATGCATTACCCTCCTTCGGAAATAGATGATATTTTAATAGCAATATAGGAGAACTCAAAAAGACTATCGATAGGGAATGAATGGGCCGGACAAAAAGCCTTTAAAAATGAAATAAAAATTTCCTGGATAATATTGTCGCTCGAGCGAAGGGCTAGCGAAAGTCAAGCGACTGCTCGAGCGACAGTTGTCGTTCGAGCGAAGGCGAGGCGACAGTCGAACGATGGAGTTTTTGTTTCTAATGCTCGAGTCAAACATTGGCGACAGTCTAGCGAAAATTTGTATCGTTCTTTCCTTCTTTTTCATTCTTGAACCCTAGACCTAAAATATCACAACTTATACTCATTGCACACTATTCTTTGACTTTTTACAATAGATTAATTCTAGTTCTTTTTATTCGCAGAATAGACAATTACATTAAATACCTAACAGAGTTCTAGATGAAGAAGAAGCCCTTTCCAAGCCAAACTTTTAATCATTGATGAAATTTGATTTTCATTAATTTGGACTCTTAAAAACTCAAACTCCTTAGACTTCTTTTATTTTACCAAACCCAAATAACATGAAATTTGGATTACATTACAACAATTTGAAAGATAGATGAAAGAGAGATAGAAAATTAGTTTTTTGAATTAGAAAAAATAGTAATTTAAATTTTAAAAAAGGTATGTAAAGTGGTAATTATTGCAATTTATATGGTGTGATTTGTAATTTTAACTAAGGGGAAATTTGTGTGTGTAGCTATTTATAAAGACACAAAACTCGTTGTATTTTGTTATGTTATGTAAAATGTCAATTTTAAAAATATGATATGTAAAGTGTAAATGCACCATATATGCGTGTGTATTTTGTAAAATTCCCGAATATTAAGAAAAGTATATGTTCCAGAATAGAAGTTACTTTTTTATTTCTTGGTAACCAAGTTACGAGTTGCTAAATTTTAAGGTCTTAAATTTAAGTCTTCTCACGGTAAAGCTTGTATGAAGTCTTATTAATGTGTTTGCCTGCATAATTTTAATTGTCGCAATTGCAATGTAGGTACATGTTTATCATTAACTAAAAAATTAAATACAATAAAATCAAGAAACAATACAAGAGTAAATTTTTACATAGTAATTTTCAAAATTGAGACACGTAAAAAAAGTCAAAATCTCAACTCTCGACTAATTAATATCATTATCAACCTTTTCTTGTTTACACCCCGTTTTTCTTGCTCTTCATCATAATTCATGCATAATAGCATTGGAAAATACAGATCTCTGCATTTATTAATTAGAAAAAGTAGTAGTTAGAAATTATTAATCTTTTCCATTCAAAAAAATTAGAAAGAAAAATTTAATAAGCTTTTGTTGCGTAATCATCCAGAAATTAATGTGCACAAAATTTTATTCTGTATTAATGCTTCGTATTTATATATGACCTGAAAGGATTGATGCTTAAATTTGTTTCTCCAGCATTAACTACTTTAGTTTCTAACTTAAAACAATTTGATTATGATGAATATCTACATCTACAACTTCATCCGGTGTCTGATCATGGCATATGCTGATTCCAGAACTGAGGTACGTATATGCCATAACCACATAGTTTTGCATATAGTAATAATTTGATTAAATTAAACTTCAAATTTCGTGTCAAACCAGAATTTGGAACTGCAAATTAAGAAGAAATGTCTAGAGCTACAAATCTTGGAAGCTGGTCTCAGGTAATGATGTGATTAAGGTTCAGATTAATGGTCTTCCATGCATTAAATTACAATCTTTCGTTCATATACCGTCATGTGGTTCAGGGATTATGTACCAGGCCTGGAGCAAGAACCTTCACTGCATCAACTGTTATGGTGTGAGCAAAACCTGCAACGCTCTCTGGAAAGAGTCATGGCTAGAAAAGTAATTATTCTTTCTTAACTTACTTTATTCAATGGTCATTAAAAAAAAGTTAATTATGTGTTCTTGTATAAGATCATCATTCTCTAATAATGTTACTCATTCATGCCAGAATGCACTGTTAGGATTATCTGCATCCGATCAGCAACCTTTATTTCAGGTATACACATACAATATGTGATAGAATTGTAATTAGTATGAAAGATGTGAAGTCATATATATTTGTGAAAAATTAATGCATTTCAGAATCTTGTTCTGATGGATCAAATGGAGATTGAGAACAATGGAGTACCGTTAGCTTCTCATTTCAACGAAGATGATCTTACTTCAGCAATGCAAAACCCTTCTTCCAGTCAGATTTTGACGGAACTTGATCCTTGGATCAGTCCATACAGGTTGCTGTATTCTGGTTTTCTTTTGATATTATTTGAAATTATACAATCTTTTTGCTTCTCTGTTCAAATATAGAATTTATAATGCAAAAGCATTTCTCTGGTAAAGAAGAGAATGGGCAGTAGTTTTCCACCTCTTGTTTCATACCGTATATTATTCTTTAAATCCGAAATCACAATCCATGTATATATTCTTGTTCTTGAGGTCTAACTGACTAATTTCAATCCATCTTTATGAACTATTAATGCTAATGCAAGAGTCCACTACTGTACTATAGTCCTTTACACTGATTGTATTTGTGACATAAAAAACAGAAGTTTAAGAAAGTTAACAGCTGACTAAACCCTGATTTTGGTGTGTGTGATCTTCTCTGTAGAGCAAAATCTCGTGAGAACATGCTTCAATACTTACTCGATGAAGGAAAACGTGAACCGGTTTATAATCCAGGGCCATCAAACATATCCAATTTTCCCATGGCTTGTTCTTCTGCCTTCTTTGAATCGGGTACTGCATTGACTCCACAAGTTCAAATCCCACCTGCAGCCTACATTCCACAACAGGTACTAATTTTCCATCATATATATCTTGAAGAATTTGAACAACTTATAAGTATGTTTGCTAAGAACCTGCAAATTCACTGCAGAAATCATCAATGGCCGATCAATCCCTACTCAACTTCCCTGATGTAGACGTTGATTCTTGGAAGAATTTGTTTGCGGTATATCTATTGTCAAAGAAATTTTATCACATAATTATATTGATGGATATGCTATTTTCCCCTTAGGATCAGCGAAATGAGACCTAACTAATGCATCACATGGATTAAAAATCTTTGCAGGTGGCTTCCTCAGATGTAAATCACAACTTCGTTCAGAACTCATTCAACTTCATGCCTCCAAGGTAAAAATCACAGATCATACATTTACCATGAATTTCACCCCCATCGACTCTTTGCCTTTTCATTCTCGTTCTCTTTTTATTCTATTTTCGGCTTACAAAATAAATATAACAAGAATCTCCCTTGGAAACTTTCGACTTGTTGCTAGATTCACATCAACAACAGCAATCAATACTAGTGATGCTGGCAAGAGTGTGGAGATGCCTCAATCTCAGTATTACCAGACAGAAACTGGATTCGTATATGCAGGTTCAAAATTAAGCAATTTCACCAGCATGCAAGGAGAAGAAATAAGGCTGATGCTGCCTAACATGGATTCTAGTATTTACTTTAGCAAAGGCAGCAGTAGCAAGGATAATTGCAATAACATTAATGTCTATGAAAATGGAACTGGAAACTTCAATGAAGACATTAATAAGGAAGATGAATCACAACCGTCATATGTAGTCCCTCCTCTCCAAGAAGTAGGCCAAGACGAACTGTTTGGTAGCCTTCCAATAGATCAGGCGAGTTAAAAAGATCGTTAATTATATACTAATACATCATTAATTTCACTTGAAGGTGGGGAAAAGAACGAAAATAAGATTGTTTTCTTGCACAATAAAGTACAGTTACTAGTTACTGGCAAGTTCAAATGATGAAGACAATTCATTTTCCTTGTTCTTGTCTTCGACAGGGTATTCTGGAAGACAGCAGCTTCTGGCCCTCGAAGATTCAGAAGACCGGCTCATGGGATTGGGACGAATTTCTTTGGGAAGAGAACTTCAGCGTAACTGATTTTAATAATAATATCGAGTAGGGATGCTGAATATATGGAGCTTGGTTTGCATGGCGCCCTCTCTGTTCTTATTTAACTTTGCTCTAATTTAAGACAAAAATAGATAATAATTGCGAACTTTTCTTAAATATGGATTCTATGTAATGACGACGATGACTGAAGTTTTTATCATAGTCTTATTAAGACAAGGGCTTAATAAATTGCAATTCGTCTACATGTGATTGTCGGAACATCTCCTGTATTTACGCCATAGCTTAGCAGCTTGATTGTGATTTTTAAATTCAAAACATGTGACTATGTTGGAAGATGATTTGATAGAAGACGGTAAAATACCTCTTCGTAACTTTGCATAGTGTACTGGTTTGTATTATAGGATTTGCTTTATCTTTTCCAATTGGGAAGATTATTAGTTAGCTATCTCCCGAAAAATGATATCATAGCACAGATTCTTAGTGATTCTAACTTATAAAATGAATAAAGGTTAGTGATTCACATGGAATTATCAATGGTGATACCACACCTTCATGGGCGATTACTAATTGCAAGAAAAAAGACGACCAACCTTATTTTAACCCCTTCATGCGAGCCAAAAGGCACGCATGTTTTTTTTTTTTCTCTTTATCAAAAATTTTAAATTTTTTCAAAGTTTAGATAAACAAAATATTAAAACGGTGTTATTAAAATTGCTATTAATGGTCTTAAAATAATAAAAATAATATTAAAGGAGAAAAACGTTTTATCATGTCTAAACTCGTAAAGCTTGAGAATTGACTTTACCGCTTTGCTAAGACTTGACACCTTTTAAAACCTTGATTTTCATTGAATTGGTGAACCACTTTAGGTCATATTGGAATTGAAAATTTCCAAATTCATATTGACTAATAAGAATTTATGTATTTTTTACTGGCTAATTGCTTGGCTGGAGACAAGTAGGAAACTTTAATTTTCACGAGCAATAATTAATTTACCGTGAAACTGTATATTAAAATTTAAATGTCATATAAAACATGTTTATGTTCCAAATTAACCACTAACTATAGAGATTGTGTAACGATGATGGTACTGCACTGATATTCCATCTTTGAGCTCAAATTTGCATTAACCTCCGCTTATGGTTGCAGTTCACTTGATAACAGCTGGTGGCTAGGCAATAACTCCGATGAAATGGCAATTTGCTGATTTAATGCAACGGGCGCTTCTCTTGGACTCTCCATTTTAACCTGCAGCCATTTCATAAAATCTATATTTTATTGACATGTCGATAAGTGTCAACTAGAGAATATTAAATGAAATTAAAGAAGAAAAATATATTAAACTTCTATAAATCGTCATTACTTTTAAGATCATTGGTCTCGATCTACGAAAATAGATAATGGTGGAGATCTACGAAAACATATATATGACTGATCTTCTAAACACCGATGCTTAGTTATAATTTAATGGCACCATAAAAACCCTTTAACGCGATAAAAATATTAGGTTGATCCATACGGAGTAATGTGTAGTATTATAAAACTGGACGTAGTCCAACATGTGACAACCATAACATAATTTAATGAATAATGATAAAGTTCATTGCTTATAAAAGAGGACCTTGTCCAAATAACCTGAGGTTTCTGGAGGCAATAGAGCATTAAAGAAATCTTTGGAGAGATGCATTTGTTCAAAGCTGTCATCACTAATGGGGTTGCTATTGTGACAAACTTCAGCATTCTGCAAATTTTCATTTACACTTGTTTGGGACACAGATTCATACATAGTTGGCGATGACTGGTCCCTTAAATTAGACACAAAGAAGAATTAGAAATGAGGAATTCATAAATAATTGAAAAAATTCTATATTTAGAATTGTATAGATTTATAATTAAATAAAAATATAGTAATTTGTCATATGGGAAATGAGTTGAGACCTTAGAGCAGCAGAAGATGCATCAGAGCCAGTATTCATATGATTCCCATAGTTTAAGTCAATGGCATGATCATCAAGTAAGGTATTTACTCCCTGTGTGTGCGCTTCGCTGATGTATTGGACCACTGTATTTATTTGCTTTTGTAAACAGAAAATGAAAAATTATTTCCTTTAAATGGAAATGAGAACAAAAGGGACGAACATAATCCCATAGAAACATATTAATTACCTGTATGGTGTCTTGATAACTTGATTGCTGCTCCACCTTGTTCACCAGGTTTCTCTGAAACCCAAAATTGTTTAGCATAGTTAGAAATACGTATATCCGTTAGGACATTGCAAAGAAATTTAAAGAAGAATTGGGCTATTTCTCCTAATATATATTTAATGATCACCTTTCTCTGAGTGACACGACGTAAGGCTTCCAAAAGTCGCGCTTCACATGATTGAAATTCACTTAACGATGTAAATCTTTCAAAGTCTGGTTCAAATACTCTTCGAGAAAAAAAGAAAATTATCATCTATAGACTATAGTCACTATATAAGTATGACATTTTGTTAAATGTTTCATGACTATGGGTGCATGATATCATTGTAATGAAATTAATTAGTGATGCATGCTCCAACTTATCCTTTTTAAATAAATTCTTCTTAAGATAATGAATTTATAAGATGAATCAATTTCTTCCACCTCAAACTGAGTACCTAAGTAGTTCTTGAGCACTCTCAAGTTGATGTTGCAAGTCAGAAATTTCTTGTTGAATTTCCTGAAATAAGAAATTTAATTTGGTTATGATGAAAAAAAAAATTGTAATTCCACCCAGATGGAAAATAAGAAGGTTTCTTTACCTCTGAATTAGAGCCAGGAGCTGCAGGACTGATCCAAATGTCAAATTATAATTAATAAAAGAACAAGCCAAGTTCCCAAAAAAAAAAAAAAAAAAATCCTCAATATTATAAAGGCATTAATTTGGTAGGAGAAACACCTTTGTATTTCAACGTCCTTTTCAGTTTTGATTTTCATTATGGTGTTGATTATATACTGCATGATCATTGAAAAACAGTTTTGAGTGTAAACATAATCCAGGAAAAAATAAATAATAACATTTTTCTATTAATTGTAGCAAAAACAATATTCTGCCAAAATAATTTACCTCTCTATTCTGGATAATCCTGCAATAGAAAAAACGCAATATTGAGTAACATTTTTCTTGTTTACGTCGCTTAATTTTCAAAATTTTCTCAAAGAAAAATGATAACGCAAAAATGAGAAAGATTACCCTCCTCTATCATGATCAGAGAGATTGATATACCGATAAATCACATCTTCGACTCTAACAAAAAGAAAATTAGAAAATTAAATTAAATAATCTTCATAATTCTCCTAAGAACCTGTATTACATAATATATAAACTCGTGCCATGAAAAACAATTTATTAATATAATCTAACCTTTTTCTACCAGAGAAATGGCTAAGGCGACCAGAAGGAGAGAACATAATTAAAGCTAAATCAATGTCGCACAAAACTGCAATTTCATAAGCTTTCTTAATGAGGCCATATCTGCGTTTGGAGAACGTAACCTGTCTGTTGGTAACATTCTCTATTTTCTTAATCGGAAGCTTACTTCTCCCCATAATTATTTGTTTAAGAATCTATGTATGACCTATATATTACAAATTAAGAGGAAAACAAAAATAAAATTAGATTTAGAATTTTGAATACAAGGAAATGTATCCTGGGGAAAATGAAGATGGATGAGGTTGCAAGGTAGAGGGGGATAATAGGTTGTGAAAAAGGGCCGATTGTTAGGGAAATGAAAAGTAGGCATAAAGAAGAGGTCGTGATTGGACAAGGTTGTTTGTAGTAATTTGTTATTATTCGTCACCACCAAATGTGGAATACTGGTTTTTAGAGTCCGTAAATTGCTCCATCCATTATTAAACCATAATTAATTTTTCAAATCTAAAATATAGAGAAGAGGATTAATATGATTAAATTAAAATTTTTAATTTATGTATATAGTTTAGAATTAATAATCTCTTTATTTATCCTCTCTCCGGCTCTTCCCGTCTCTCCAATCTTTTCAAAAAGTGTGTACACATGAACTTCATTGTTTTCGACTACATGCTTTTTACATTCTTTGAAATCCTATAAGCCATGCATATGGGCAGTGACGGACTCAGCATAAAAGTTTAACATCGATGAACCAAATGTTGTTCGTAGACTATTGAAAATATAATTCAATACAACCCAGAATCATCTTGTAAGTATGTCATTCTAATATCATTTCTGATATTAGGATGATATGACTCGATGAGAGGACTTTGCCCTGGATCAGAAACAAGATCATCCACATTAAATTAAGTCTGAAACTTCACGTGCTCGACTAGAAGTAGTGGTAGGACTAGATGCACAGTTAGAAGTAGAAGAACTAGGTATAGACTTTCGTTTCGATTGAAAAAATCATTCAATAATTTGTAATAATCGTTTCAATTAAAGCGGTTTCAATCTAATAAACAATAAGTAGTTAAAACTTAAAATCACTACAACCTTAAAAAATTAATAATTGATACTCGACATCCTCTCTCCCAGTGTGGGGGGTGGGAGTGGAAATGAAAGAATTTATTTGCTTCCAGAATGTTATAGTTGTTTGTTCTCTTTTCTTCAAAACAAAAAACTTGGTTATTAGGAAATACTTGTTTTAGTTTGCTTAGTTACTTGAAACATAATTCTGGATCACTATCTTATTGTATTAAAAATTGAAAGGTACCTAGAGCCACCCCAATTTTTTAGGATAGTACGTATATGAATTTTATGCTGCATGTTAAACTTTCACAATTCTCGGTCGACGCTTGCTAGGTCAAATTATTTTTCCAACTTAGTGCACTGCAATCGGTAAAAACTGTCCCAGCTTGTTTATTTTTTCTTCAAGTCTTTCCAATTAATTTTTTCCACAATTTTCTAAGCCTATATTGTCAAAATGTTAAGTTTGTCCTTTATTTATTATGTCAAACTCTAACGCCATCTTAAATTGTTTATTTGAAGGTTAATGATAAAGCCCAAACTTTTTAAATACCCAACTAAGGTTAATGATAAGGCCCAAACTTCTTAAATACCCATTTCTCTTGGCCCAAAACAAAAGGGCCAAACCAAAAAAAAGGGGGCCCAAAACATGGTAAGTTCTTCTCGTCTTCTCTCTTTGCAACCGCACCCAGCGCCCGACGATATTGAAGACTCCAACGAATCCAGCACAGACGACCGTGCCTCTCATCGGGTGCTGGGTCTGCTCCTGCATATTATGAATGCAAGTGTCAATGAATTAGGAAGAAAATAATTGTCGACAACATAATAAATTTCGGTCACTCTAAAAAAAATTTAAATTATTAGTGTAAGAATAAAATATTTGTTTATTAATTAAAAACTTTGTAAATTATTGTCTTGATTTCTAATGAGCTTGATATGCATTTTCAATGAAAAATTAAATGGGTGTTGAGTTGTTGACCTCTTTTGTCTAACAAACATAAATTTGGTGTCTTTCACTTGTGTATTTCTCTTTGTTAACTTTTCAAATCCACCTATGTTGTAACTAATCATAAAGTATTTCAGTATATATAATTCGAGATTAGAACAATCGGGAAGAAGCGGCTACACTAGATAGATAATTCTTTAACAATGTAACTTTGAAATTAATTTTTTATTTTTTTGTATAAATTATTAGATAGTAGAAATATTAAATTATATGTTCTAGTGGTATAAAATTTTATATATTATAGTTTTAACAATAAAAGTAAGTTATTATACTTGCTTTCGAGCTTAAGCTTAGCCATGGTCGGTGTTCATAACATTATCTAGTACTGGACCACCCAAAGTATCTTGCGACCCAAAATCACTCCCCACTTTCATCAACTGAAATAACCATTATCCCAGAAATCTCATCCGGGCAGACAATCTCCGGATAGCCCAAATATAAAATACAGTTACAAAATTTTCCTAACAAGATCAAAAAATGGCAGCAACCTCTCCATTAACTGTAATTACACCAAAATCCCGTTACCTGCAAACCTTCAAAACCAGTGCTTCATCTTCACGACATTGTGCTACAAATACCATTTCCAATGTTAAAAAGCAAATATTCCAAGTGGGCGTTGGACTTTTGGCCGCTTCTGTGGTGGCAGCCGCCCCTCTGGAAGCTGAAGCCACCAGAATAGAGTACTACGCCACTTTTTCTGAGCCTTCTTGTGAGTTCAACTTCGTTCGTTCGGGACTTGGATACTGTGATTTGGCTGTTGGGTCTGGAGTGGAGGTTCCTTTCGGTCAGCTTATCAACGTGAGTACATGAAATTTACACATAATTTTAACACAAAAGGTGATTGTTTAATTGATTAATCTAACAGCTTGCTTTATTTTAACATGTGTGCAACATTCATTTGCACCAGAAGAAAATGTAATGTGTCTGCAATACTCGAAATTGCACTTGCTCCCCTTGAACCTCTGTAATTTGATAATGTGTGCCCACCTTGACTAATCTTTAACATTATCGAAAAGTTTATTCTTATTTTAACTTTGAAACTCTATATGGATAAAGATTATGGGAAATTGATTAATTAAGTACTAGAATTTTGGATCTCTAAAGCATGGTACAATGACGCATTTCTTCAAGCAGAGTTCGTCCTAACTAATTATGATCAGTGTCTGTGAAATTTGTATCATGAATTGACTATGATTTGCGCAAACAAAGTTAATTCTAACAATGAAAATTGAATAGTCTTCATTGCAAAAAAGAAGTTATTTTGTAACAACTAATTTTCTATGTACAATCTTAGAAAGAGGGAAGAAAGAAATGACCAAAGACCGGGATCGAGTGTCCTGATAGAAGAAAATTCTACCTATTTTAGTGCTTTTGGTCTCTCTTCATGAAAGACAGATATATTTTTCTTTTCAAATCTCAGTCATTAACACTTAGTTTTGCAAGCCTTTGTTATTGTTAGTCAACTAAGTAGGGCATGAAGCTCCTGCTAATTCATAAATCTAAGGAGCATACTACGACAAAAGGATGGTCCCTATGCATTTTATCCTTTGTGGATGGAGAAAACAAAAAGTACCCCTTTATAGATGTAATGATCTCATTTAACTATAAACTCAAATGTAATTAAATAAGCGACACTATTGGTACTTTACATGCCATGGAAGTGCGTCTGCATGGCATGTGAATGGGTACGGATGGTGTGGTGCACCATCTTCACACAAGCAATAAAGTGAACTCATAAACAAATATTCTGTATCTTCATTTTTTAATGCTGGACTCAGTAAATTGTCTTATATATTCTTGCATTTATACTCAGTAGATTACCTAAAGAGGCT
Source organism: Fraxinus quadrangulata (assembly GCA_903798255.1). Classification (NCBI taxonomy): domain Eukaryota; kingdom Viridiplantae; phylum Streptophyta; class Magnoliopsida; order Lamiales; family Oleaceae; genus Fraxinus; species Fraxinus quadrangulata. The sequence continues at coordinate 78,767 of CAIGRB010033509.1, read as the reverse complement.
CTTGTTCGAAAGAGCGACCTCCTTAGAATAGGTTAGAAGATGGTAGGACATGGTCTCTTGTGGTTGTTAAGGATCTAGCTACATTAGATCTGCTAGTAAATATAGCGTACAGAGTGAAAAAAAAATTATTCATATACTCAACCCAGATTATTGGGAATTAGGCTTTATTTGTCGTTGTTTGATGGATTCTTTCTAAACCTCGTCTGCCTCGGAAATTCGAATATAAGTGACATTGACCTGTATGTAATGCTGTCTTTGATGTGTATCCAAGAGAGCAACTTTCCTAGGTAGAATGCCTAGGGTGTGATTTCCCAATGCCAGAACCTGCTGATGGACACCTCAAGATTAGCCCCTATTTCACATTACATTATCCATCTCAAAACCAATATGTATGGAGTAGACAGCCCTTCAAAGCTTGTATTCTAAGTTGAGAGTTTATATTCAGTCTATGGATATGTTCTATATTAACTGGTAGGGACTCATTTAGATACCACGTAAGTAAAAGGATAAAATTAAAATAAGGTGTAACCAAATGATTGAGAATTGAACCATTATTTATAAATTTCTGCTTTTTTGAGTTGACTTTGCTGCCCAATAACAGGATCACACTATGCAGCATTTTTTATGTGGCACCAGATCTTTGGGGTTGGAATAATCATATTTCAAATTCAAATTTGGATTCGCTTTCAATAACTTCAACTCTTATTGTAGGTTAGGAAAGAAACAGTCTGCTTGCAATAATGAACTTGTTCCATTTGCTGGGTTAGTTTTTGAGACATATTCATGATTCCTGATTGTAATGTTAACTATACTGGCTAAGGTTATCAAGAGATAAAACGGGAATGATGAGAAAATATGTAAGTAGAGAAATTAATGGCAGAGAAAATTTCATGTTATGACAACTGGTCAGGATATGGGGTGCTAGGAAAGAAAAATAGAAGAAATAAATGGTTGTAATTTTAAAAACTTTCATTTTCAGTTCTCTCCCATGCTTAATGAAAGAGATGACTAAATCAAAAGTCTTAGATTGATAGGAAGACAGGCAAAATCAATCATCTTATCTAGTTATATAGAAACTTTATGGATTTTAAAGATTTTCCCTTTCCTGAAAGCCAAAACATGTCTTTACTCTATGGTATTTTGCTGCAGGTCCACTATACTGCAAGGTTTGCTGATGGAATAGTATTTGATAGCAGTTATAAACGTGCTAGACCCCTTACCATGCGCCTTGGTGTCGGCAAGGTTGTTTCTTTTTTCTCACACTTCGTCTATTTCTTGAAAATTTTCTATGCTTGCTTGGGTAAAATAACTACAAGAAGCATGGTATAGCTAAAATAACCACAAGCAGTAAGGGTTGGCTACAGAGATGTAAAGGGTGACTATTTTTACATGCAACATTGTATACATTTTTAACTGTTTATGCTATATGCATCCCATTCTAATCTAGAAACTAATGTCCAATGAAATTAACATGATCAGATTTTTTGTCACTTCAATTATGTAAGAAATTATCCTTTTTATGATATTGTCTTAATGTTTGAAACAACTCTTTTACCATGGACTTTCTTTGAATTAGTAATATGATGAAGAAGCATCCTGATAAGTTTATATCTTTGTGATGTGATTAAGCTGATGGAAATAGTGGTAAATGATCATCATATTATAAATGTTGGAGGTTGAAAAATTTAGTAAAAGATATATTACAGAAGTTAAAAAAAAAAATGTATTCATGGAATGAATTCTACGCAGATGCATCAGGAGAAGATAGAGAAATAAGGAATGTTTGGAAGTCAAAGAAGATGTGTACAAGAAATGTGAACAGATACAAGGTTATGTCAAGGTGGATGTATTTGAAAAGGACAAAAGTGAACTTATAATGCAAATCATGAGATTTTTCTTTGTAGTTTTCTCCAATAGATTGACCAATTATGATATAACCCTCTGTGGCAAATTTTATAGAACTTTTTAGTGAAGATATAATTTCATTGGATACTTCAGTAGATGTAGCTTTAGACCCAGAGAGTGGAGATTTGCCCCGACTTTATTGCAATTAAGGGTTGCTTAGTGAATACATAATGTAAAAAATTATCTCCGGATTCACATGAATAGAGTTTCAATGGTATATGATCAAACTATATTATATACACCCCTAAAAGCTGATGCTAAACTGGATAGAAGGTTCAGTATTTTTCTGGAGGCAAATAAATCAGAGACACGTTCTAGTTCATTTAGGGGGTAGTTCAAGATGAAACTGCTGTATTTGAAATCAATTTTTTTTTAATTTTTATATACTTTTAATGCTTGAAAATGTGTGAAGAGCCTCTTGCTTGACTCAATTAAAGAGTTGAGTTGGAACTTAATTTTGTTCAAATCAATATAGCAAAAATACATGGAAAAAAAAAAGATCGGTGTGCTTTAAGAGTTCTAATGCACTACCTCTGCCGATAAGAGAAGCAATAAACCCTTTTGTCTGAAAATGTGTCTTAGCTGATTACTGTCTGTTTCAAGTTGATGCTTGCTTCTAATTTTTCAGTTGGCATTGTCATATCATAAGTATTTGTACAGGTCATTAAAGGATTAGATCAGGGAATCTTGGGAGGTGGAGGTGTACCCCCAATGCAAGTTGGTAAGATGCAGATGATATATAAAAAAACTCGTTTTTCTATTTCTTCGTGATGGTGTTCTTTATGCAGTTCTATAGGACTATGAGAATTCATCTCGACATTTTGTAATAGGTGGTAAACGCAAGATTCAGATCCCTCCACATTTAGCATATGGACCCGAACCAGCCGGCTGCTTTTCAGGTGATTTTTACTTGTCCTAAATATTTGAGAATTAAAATTCTGAAGTTCTGCATACCATAAGCTTGAATATTCTTGGAAGATTTTATTTTTTTTCATTTCCATACACTGGAAAATCCGAGGCACTGATTTGTTTTTGTTGTGACTATCTATTACCAACCAAAACCTTTACCTTGTTGCACAGGGGATTGTAACATACCTGGAAATGCAACGCTTGTTTATGATGTCAAATTTGTCGATATCTACAAAGGAAATAGGAAATAAAGAGCTGTGAATCTAAGCATCAAAACCAAGTGAGTTTCTAAGTAAACTTCTATGAATATCAAGTTTTCTTTTTGCGCACATTGTCTAACTGGAAACGTTAATTACATGACCTTTGACAGGAGATGGCTGGTGCTATTCGTGTCAAAATTTCTAGAAATTTATGTACTCTCAATAGTTAAAAACCTAATCAAAAATTGAAATTTGATTTTATTGATGTTCAACCGTAGGAATCCTATTGTAAATGCTAGTTGTGAAATGATAATAGATGTAATGCATTTGTGCATTTTTTTTGACAATGCCGCCAATCTCCTCTTCGATATAGACATATAGTTCTGTGTTGGTCTAAGCAGAAAAACAGAGATACCTTATTCATACGATTCATTATCTTTTACAACGACCTTAGGATTCTCGCACGATGGTTCAACACCTTAACCTCTGAATTCTATAACGAATGGATGGTTTTACCTAGATTTAAACAGAAATGGGAAAGTTACTTCCCAGCCTATGACATTTTCCCTAACTTTTGCATTTAAATTTTGAATCCGTCCGTTTATCAGGGACTAAAGTACTATATATTTGAAAGGTTGAAGATTAAATTTCTAGAATTAAAAGCTTAGGACCAACTTACAACATCGGCTACAGGTTTGCGACCTCTACTACAATTGTCCTGAAAGAGATGAGGTCACTGTATTCTTTTTTCATGGAGAAACACCATTTTTTGCAATTTGTTGTACTCTGATGCTTGAAATCACTTTGCTGGGTTCTAAGAATATAGAGCCACCTTTTCCAGTTTGAACACATTAGGCAGATAAAAAGGCAGCACATGCTAAAGTATACGCAATAAAAGCCAAAATTTAATGGACCCTATTAAGAGGTACTCTTTTTACTAGAATTGCTCAACTCTGCACTCATCTAGCATTCCATAAACAATTCATTGTTTATTTGATTCTTGAAGTATATGGCTGCAACATATCATATACTTCAATTCAAATGATTTATTGAAGATTTTAGGTCTAAAAATCTCATGGACCACTCCATTTATTACCTGATGTAGAAATAGTTTGGTATGAAGGTAGAAGAATCAGTGCAGATTCATTTTGTTGATATTGAGGCCATTCATTAGTTATACACATACTGTATACTTGGTATGCTGAGTATACAAGATTGGATAAGATTGAGGAAGACGGGTATTTGATTAAATTTTATGTCCTGTCCAATTCTATCGCGTGACTATGTACAGAAATGTATTATGATTAAGAAGGATGCAAAGCACTAAATTTCCATGCTTTCAACATTAAAACCTTATTTTCTCGATATATGGCTGTGAATTTTTAATGGTTAAGGTGGTGGGTCTTGAAACCAACCACCCTATAATTTGATGCGTGGAAACAAAGGCATACAGTTGTTTGTCACAACCCTATTAATGGATGATGGAATTGTTTCCTTGTGATGTGACTTATCTTGAATTTGTGAAACGAACAGCCTGTCTGGTTTTTGAAATTGAAACTAAACATCTCAATCATTTTGAAGTTAGTTTTGTGTATTTGTTAAGTTAATTGGTTTGTGACTAGAAAATTTGGCAAATTAACTCGGAAAATTGTAACCATTGGAGTCGAAAGCAACTCGAGTAGAGAAGAAATAAATTTATTGGTCGAACAAGAATGTCACTAAAAAACTTGGTCGCACAAGCAGCACAAGTCCACTCGCAGTAGAATGCAAGCGATTTCAGGTTAACTAAAGATCTAAACTTACTATCGATGGTAAACAAGAACAGATCATAAAGTGTACAGCTCTTAAATTAGAAGCCTAGACATGGAAACACTAAAGTAGCCTTGACAATGAACTTAACTTACAATAATATCTACCATATCTTAAAGAAGAAGAGGGAGGTGCCTAAACTATGATAAGTGGGGTTCACAACAGCTTCTTCTTTACAATTTCAAACCTCTGTTTCGTTTTGCAAATATTCTCCCAACAATAAAAGGAAATGCTTTAGTTTGCATCTTTCTTTTTTTGCCTTGCCTTTATGGAGCCTTAGAGATTCAATCAACTTTTGGAAAATTTGATTTTGAATGTAAAAAATTGTTGCATAAAAGGTATTTTATTTATGCGACGGATTAATTGAATTGTTCTAAGCTTAAAGAAAGCCGAAAATAAATGAAATACGTTTTGACCACTTGGATGAGACAATCATGTCACTAACAAAATATGCATATGATGTTAGTCAGACATACTGAATTTTTCATTACTGTCTGAGATGGAGTGGACGAGATGATTTAACAAAAAAAAAAAAAAATGAGTGACTAATTCAAAAAAAAAAAAAAATGTTCGACCAAAATGAGACCGGCTTATAAGTTAGATGTCTCATGGTGTTAACCCTTTTGAAAATTGCATCTAAAAGAAAGGTTGCATGATAGATAAGAATTAAAGAAGTTAAAAGACACACGTGCACTAAAGTAAATGGTACCTTAATTTTCAGATCGTCTCTATCATAATCTTCTGCTAATTGTCCTTGAGGTTATACAATTTACTATTGATTTATTAAAGTGAAAATAATAAGATGAGGAATTTACAAAAATGACCACTAATTTCATCTTTGTCAATTGAAAAGTGTCTAATTTTGATAACTCTTGCAAAAGTGGTCAAATTTGATACCAAATTGTCTATTATATCCTCAATGAAAAATGAATCAATTTTTTTTTCAATTTGTCGCGAATTTCAAGAAGAACAAGTAGCTTCCATGAGAAGCTACATTAATGCTAGTTAATACCTAATAGATTCATTTGCTTTTATTATCTATTAGATATTGACCAAAAATTTTGAGAAAAAAATGAAGAAGATGAAATAGAAAAGTCATTAAAGGCATGTTTAATCTACTTTCTTCTCAAAATTCATTCTTTCAAAACTCATTTTTAACCACATAATTTTTAATAAAATAATATTACACGTTAATCTAAAAAAAAAATTCTTATTTTTTAAACACATATTTTCTATCATATCACATTATAAAATGCATTCGTTTCTCAAAAATGTGCATCAAACACTCCCTAATACTAATAAATAATTATATGCTTCCAATTTATAAGAAAATCATATAATTTCATTTCGAAAA
>CAIGRB010033509.1:55189-71475 GCA_903798255.1 Fraxinus quadrangulata | reverse complement strand
TCTGGTTTTTCACAATACATGGGTTCAAAGGGTCCCAACAAGTGGTATCAGAGCTGCAGGTTGTTGAATGTATTCGAGTTTTTTTAGTATCGATGGCTGCCATGAAGTATGACATTCCGCTTTTGGATACAAGGTTTTTTCTGTGGCAAGGAAAGATGAAAGCAATTCTAGCGCAGATGGATTTGGACGATGTTCTGTTGGGTTTTGATAAAATGCCAACAACTTGGACAACAAAAGAGAAGCAACGGAAGGATCGGAACGCTCTGTCTATGATTCATCTTCACCTTTGTAATAACATTCTTCAGGACGTGGTTAAGGAGAAATCAGCTGCTGCAGTATGTTTAAAACTGGAGCAACTGTGCATGACGAAGACATTAACGAGTAAGTTGCATCTGAAGCAGAGGCTTTATTCTCATCGCATGGCATAAGGGAGTTCTTTGAAGGACTATCTGGCCGTATTCAAGGAAATCGTCGCTAATCTGGAAACGTTAGAAGTCAAGTATGATGAAGAGGATCTGGCCTTGATTTTGTTGTGCTCACTGTCCGCTTCGTATTCGCCGTTCAGGGACACGATCTTGTATAGTCGTGACACACTCACCATTGACGATGCTTATGACGCTTTATTTTCAAAGAAGAAGATAAAGTATATTGTTAGAGCTAAGGATGATGAAGCTTTGGTTTCGTACGGTGATCGATGGAGGGGTAGGTCGAGGGTGAACTTCAGCAATCAGGTTTGTTTTTACTGCAGGAGAAAATGACACATCAAGAAGGATTGTGACAAGTTGCATTGTAAAGGTAATTTATCTGCAAATCATGGTAGGTAATCTGATAATTCGAACGAGACTAATATTGTCGATAGATTTTCGGATGGCGAAGATGTGGTGTTGACCGTATCTAACATGGAATCTAAGCCGAATGAGGAGTGAATTTTGGATTCAGCGTGTTCGTTCTATATGTGTCCCAATAGGCTCTGGTTTGAAACATATGAAAATGTGAAGCAAGGTGGAGTTGTAATAGGAAACAACCAATTTTGTAGGGTTGCTAGAATCGATCGATTCAGATTGAGGTTATTGGATGGGACAGTTCGAGTTCTTGGCCAAGTTCGACATGTTCCAAACTTAAAAAAATAATCTCATCTCACCGAGTACCTTGGATTCTAATGAGTACACATTCTCCGGTGGAGGTGGAGGTGGAGTCTTGAAGGTCCAAAGGGGTCATCGTTCTGTATATCCTATAGGGGTGCGCAGAACCAGTGAAGAGACATCTGGACAGGTTTAGTACCGTGGAAGAGATCCAGTTCGGTACAGTACCTTTCATGTTGGGGCTCTGAGTCATTTGCTAAGGGAGGACTCATGGAGCATAGGTACCGAGTTTCAGATGTGTGTGATCATGATTTCGGGGTGTTTGAATGTGATAGTTCTAACAAAGGGCCTTCAGTTCAAGCATTTGGTATGGATTCTGCTAAAGGGTAAGTTTCGACCCTATTTGGTATTTGTTGAATTCTTTGTTGGAATTTTGGGAATCGGGGGTTGGGTTGGGTTGGGTTCGGGTGTCGCTTGTGGACACTGGGCAGCTGCGATGTTTGTCGTGAGGTGGAGAGTTTTGGTACTGAATGAAGAGATTGATTTATTCTCATGTAGTCAGACTTTTTTTTCATGTGGAGTATTTTTGGAGTTTCGTTCGTTGCTCCGATTTTTGTGTCAAGGTGGAGATTGTTGGATTTTGTGGCCCAAATTAGGTTAGAATTTTTGGGAATATATTTTTTCTTTTTTTGCACGTATTTGAAAAAATATTATTTCCTTTATATCACGTGTTTTATTGGGAAAATGTTGAAAAAATATTGTTTCTTTTATTTCACATGATTTTTTTTATCATGTTTCTATTTTGGATTTGGACATCTTCTATATAAATAGTAGACTCTTCATTCAGTTTTTGGAAAGCAGAAATTGTTGAAATTGTATTTTCTCTCCATTGATTGTTTAATAAAATATTGGTTCATCTGTCAATTTTTTCTTTTCTTTATTTTAAATCTTATTTTAGTTTGGTGAGCGATCAATACTTCATATTGCTCCATTAATCTCTTTCGATTTTTCACAACACGTGAATTCAAAGGGTCCCAACATCTAGCACAATCACAACAGAGGCAGGCCGAGCTAGCAGCTCAAGTTCTTCTTCTGTTGACCATGGTGTAAAACATGCTTTCATGCATGCAAAAAAAAAATAAAAGGGTTTCTCAATAGCAGAATATTTTATTTATTTTTTAAATAATTACAAAAAACCATGCATTCTTGATTCTACAGCAGTCATTATACCAAAACCAGTTGCAACCAAGATTTAACAATAGCCTGCTTAATCCAACTTGGGAAAAGTACCTAAATTAACCCAAAAAGGACAAAAACCAAAACAAAAGTAAAATAGATTGAAAAGAAGCCCAGAAATGGTTTGAGTGACAGACATCCAGTCCATTATAATATTACATGATGGAGCAGGCATTTGGATTATCATCGCTGAACATTGTGATGTAGGGGTCCTCAAATTTGGTGAGTGTTCCATTTCCAGTTGTTGGGTTGTCTACTTTTCTGACAAAACCAGGGGGTGCCTTCTTGTCATAAGCTTGAATTGCATAGGGTTGTGCCACAAGATTGTAGGGTACATATGGCCATACCTCTGCCTTTTTCCCTGTTGACTTTGCCTTCTTCAACACTTTGCTCTGTTCTACATATCCTGTTACTGTCACCTTCTGCTGTTTCCTGTTTATCTCCACAGACTTGACCCCTGAAATGAAATTAACACAAATTTTCACTTCAAAAACATTTCTATACATAAAATTATGCACACATTCTCATAAATACTTGTTCTCTCTGTGTGTGTGAGCTGTTAGAAAATGTTGAACACCGTCGTCTAAAGCCTAAATTGAAATTAAAGAGAGTTGGTTTCGTTTTTTCATCAAAGACCTAACACTTGGATGAGACAGCAAGAAAATGAAAAAAATCTCACCACTTAATGAAGACAAGGCTTTCTTGACTTTAAGTTCACAGCCATCACAGTCCATTCTGACCTTGAGATTCACAGTTTGTAACTGCTTCCGCTTCTTGTGTTTATGTCTACTGCTCATCAAATCAGACAGGTAATCTAAGGTCCCTGAAACTCCCATTTTGTATATAACTCTAAACTCTCTATTCTTAAGCAAATTAATGCTTTCAAGAAAATAACAAGTAAAATCTTGAAGAAACAAAAAAAGGCTTATAATTTAAACAGTACTGAGAATCTGCAAGAGAGAAACTTCCCTCCAAAAATGGATTCTTTTCTTGCCTACCAACAAATAAAGAGAAGAAAGAAAGGCTTCTAAAGATGTTCTCTTAAACTTTCTTTTGAAACCTTTCTTTACACTGGCTCCTCCTTATATAGAGGTACATGTCCAATTATTAGAAAAAGAGGTGGTGGCCCACTCAAATAAAAACTATTGTAAAACTAAAATTAAGAATTTTAGAGCTTGGTTGAGCCCTTTTTTGTCCGAAATGTATTTTAGAATAGTATTTTACTGAAGAATGTATGGTTAAAAAACAAAGAAAAATTTGAATTTGTGTGTAAAATTATTTTTATTGAAGAATATACGGTTGAAAATAAAATAAAAATGTATTTTGAAAATAATAAAAATGCTTAATCAAATTCACTCTTTTAAGAGCATTGTTAGTACTCAATGCTGAAGAAAAGGATAGAAATTAGCTAAAAGAATTTTTTTTTTAAAGTGTGACAGTAAAAATTTAGTACCCACAGGGACCTAGATGAAAGGATAAACAAAATGGTGGGGCATAATTCATAAATAATGGAATGAAGAAAACAACCAATAATAGAGGGAGTAGCTGCCACGTATCTAGGTGTCTGGTGTGACACGTTTTGACAGAAAGGTTTGATCGTGGAGTAAAATGAAATCAACGGTTGATATGAAGATATACAGAAAAAGGGTATATGTAATAATAATAATAATAATAATAATACGATAAACTTTTGTTATAGCACACACTTTTGAAATTGGAATATATGAAGCTTCCAACCTCCCTTCACCCAATCTTATAAACCTTTATTTCCACTTTAGTTTATGTGCGTGGGGTGGGGTGGGTTTGGGGTGCTGATCAGGGGGTATAAATAAGCATTGTCTCCTATTATTATTGAATTGTTTTGTAATTTGCATGGCTGGTAACACCATTATACATCAATATTATGCCTGATATTGCTTGTCACGACCAAATGGATTATACAAATTAAAATTTAAAAAACTTTGAAATAATATAATGCACGACTTGTGTTATTATTGTAACGGCTACCAATGTTTCGTAATTCAAGAACATAATGAAATTGCAATCTTGCTACATATTGTCAGAGAATTTTAACACTCTGAATGACAGAATGTTACATGACATTATATCATTGAATTGTTTTAAAAATTGTCAACAGTCATCCAATCATTTTTTGCCACAACTTCTTCTGTCAACCAAAGTGTTAAATTCCTCCTACAAAGCAGCATAATTCATGAAATTGATCCATTGTCACGTCGAATTCGTGTACCAAACAAACATGATGCCAATCTTTTATCCTGTCCGATGCAAGTGTACATATGTGATATGTGCATGACTTGTGTTATTACTTTGTCTAGACATGTTGTGATATGCATCAGATGAATTAAAGAGGATAATCATAAAATTTGTTCGATGAAATTGATACATTATAATATTTTAATCTATTTATGTACCAAACATGCCACTTAATGTCGTTTTGTCTATGGAAAATGACTAGTGCTTCAAGCATTAAGATATAAAAAAATGTTAGTTTTGGCCGTGTTATTTGGTTGAGCCCTGTCTCTACCCAGATTGCAATTGAATTCATTTAATAATCCTGCAGGTGACATCTAAATATTTAACCTAACATTTTCTTTATGGGAACTTCTGTAAATTTATTATATACTATAATGCAAGTTGCTCAGTTTCATATTACAAACAAAAAAGATAGATTATAAATTTCTCAGCTGAGTTCTACCCAAATGATTACAATAATCTAGGTTTTTGTATCATTCATTGTTTTTAGATATTTAATATGGAAAAGGTCTTGAATGATGAAAATATCTTCAGTTATATATGTTTATTTTTGTCATTAATTATTGAAATTTGTGATCATACGAGTCTTTCAAATGCAAACGCAACTAATTTTTTACTTCGAATAACATACAATTTTTTATAAGATTAGAAGTCAGATTTTTAGGTCTTCAAATATCACGTTGAACTGTCTCATTCAAAAATATCTAAGATATTTTTGACAAAAATAAAAGAAAACGGCATTTTATCGCGAGGCAATTTGTCTGATTTGGCTTTGGTGTACACCATGGTTAAATCTATGGTGATGGCTCATATACACGCTACTGGTTTCATGCTATCAAAGTGCTTGCAGGGAGTTGACCAATTCTACTTGTAAATGGTGATAACCCATGGCGTGAGCCATAATGTGGATCAAGTAGAAAGTTTCTTAATTTTGATTCGATAGAGAACCCGGTTTGTAAAAAGTGAAAAACCTAAAGTAAAAGCACATGACAAAAGTAATGGCTTTTGGAAGTAGAGGCGGTTCCAAAAGCTATGGCATGCATCCTTTTTCTAACTCTCAATATAATGCCTTTTCCTGCTTTAACTTTTTTTTTTTTCCTTCTTTCCAAGCGATCTGCTTATAGAGGCCAAACCCTCCAAATCATCCAATAAATACTACTTAAAGCTTCACTATTTTTTTGTTACGAGTTTGAGCTACAAAGAGCTGAATATCAAAAAATCGTGACCAGATAACTTTAATTACGTGTTTGGTGGGTATTAATATCATATTTTTAGTAAATTTTGGTAAAAATTAGTGAAATGTGAAATTGAAAAGTTGTGAGACCCATAAAATATGTGGTTGAAATGAATTGTTGACTTTAACTCAGATTAAATTCTTTATTTTAATCAGTACCAAGGGGGCTAAATATTTAGATTTTTTTTTTTATCACATTCCACAACGTTAGTTTGAAAATTATACTAGTAGTAGAAAATATAAATAGTAGTATGCTTGCTTTACATGGCAATAATGTTTACCTAAGGCCTTCAATCATTGTCTTAAGATGCATTATTGCTGGATGTTTTTAATCAATTTGTTCTGAAGTTTCCATAAGTTTTTTAATCTAATTCCGTATCCAATCTTATGGGGTTTTGCTTTGATTCCAATTTGGTAGGGAAAATAACACCTACTGAAAAGAAAACAAAAGATCCAAACAGTTTAGCTAATTTTAAGGCCATTTCATTGTTTATTTCTTGATTATCCATTATTGTGCTGAATCATAACCCCATTTTTGTACAAGAACTCGATGAAAAGAAAGAAAAAGTAAACAATGAGAAATTAAAATTAGAATTCTTGTGCATTTCTTGATTGCAAAAAAGGTAATAGCTAGAGACACATTTGCCAAGGAATATTAAAAGGTTTTGACAATAGATTCGAAGAATTGCCCCACCTTTGTATTCTAACCAAAACAACAAATGCAGCTATGGATAACGAGCACCGTACCACCGACAAAACTTTTGAAGCAGTCATTTAAATTATTCGGTGGTCATGTTCTTGTGCATAGGCTGTCATTTGGACGAATGTGCTGTAATAAATTAGGCTTCAATACAATAATGTTTCCTTAAATAGAAAATACTCGTGCATCATACAAACACGGTGTCCATTTATACCTACAAATTAATACATCACAAAATTAAGTCTTTTTTTTTTCATACAGAATTGTCGAGAAAATAAGACTTCATTTACATATTTTTGTCTTTGCTCGATGATGCTTGGCACACAAACTCGAAAACATGGGCAAAGTTGTGTGTGTCACAGTACCACAATGACATATTAACTTGTGAAATTGCGAGTTATAAATGGACAGTACTCAATTATGTAAAAACTAGATAGGCGGATTGTCTGCCAAAATGAAAATTACATAATACAACAAAACTGAGAATTTACTTATCTACATATAAAAAAAGAAACTAGAATTACATACAGGAATATATAAATGGTGAAGAACAGACGGAGGGAGAAGTACTGAATATAACTATTAACTCTTTTCGTACCTATAACACAATATATGATAACCCTAAAAGCATCAGATGTTGGTAAGTGAGAACGAAGAAATCGACAGAACTCTAAATTTACATGCAAAACTACTAAAAGCAACTTAAAGAGCATATTTATATAAGCATGTATGCAATGCCAAAAGCATAATAAAGAAAAACTTCGCAGAAAAATATGAGCTCTCCTGGCCTGTAGCTGAGGATTTGGAAGGTGTCTTTCCAGCAACGGCAGGACCAACTGCATGAGCATTGGGAGAGTTCTGCTGCACTGTTGTCGGCAATGGGTTAGGAGAAGTGCCATCAGCTGATGGAGTCAGCGGCATTCTGTCACCTTCACTGAGATCCTGACCTGAGATGATTGGCACATATTAAGATTGACCGCTATGCTTTACAGAGGACAACAGTGTAATATAGTGAATGTGCCTCCAAGCTAGTAAATTAGAACTTCAAATTCAGAAAGTAGCAAAACTTGAGCAAAGATATATAGCAATCAAGTGGAATCTTAGAGGGGGTTTAGCAAAATTAGAGAGCCACTGCATTTCTAAATGGAAAGATTTAGAGCAGCACTCCTGCTATCAGAGTATAAAACCCTTTTGGAGCAACTTAGGTGAAATTGCCGGGTCTTCTTTTTAGTTGTGGTTTTCTTCAGAGATTTTCATTTGCATTGTCCATTCATTTATTTCTTCTTTTTATTTAAATCCCAGGTACAACCATGGATATATCATCAAAATATTTATGTAGGAGTAGGATAGAGTTTATTGAACTAGGCAACACCACATGGAAGAGGTATTCATCAATGGCGAGATATCAGCAAAATGCACAAATTAAACCACCAAATGAGCAAACCACTGAATACCATGTTTTATAATCCACCATACAAAAAGAGAGTGAACTTCAAGAGCAAAAGTATACAGGTAAAAAAGGTCAAATACTCACAATTCGAACGGGACCAGCCAAGCTTGAAATTTTCCCTATCAAATACCATTCGGTATCCTGTCATGAAGTTCTCTGCACAGGGAAATTTGTTTGAGGAAAATAAATTGAAAACCAAGTTTAGTTCATTGAATTTTTCTTTTTTGTGCAGTTCAAGTATTGCTGGATTTTCTATATTCTGGAAACCAATGGCAGGAAAATAAACTCATAGGTTGGCGCTGTAGCAGATGTGTGTACAGGAAATGCAAATAAAATAATACTTACGTCCAATTGTCGCAATGTCTTCATCAGTTGGCTGTACTGCTAAACAAAATCCAACTGCACCCTGCACCATAATATAGACAGCAACATTCACAAACTTGGTAGTTCACATGTTGAAACATGAAATCAGCCACAACAGGAAATAGCAAATATTTTCATTCTCATAACCAGATTTTAGCAATAATCAAGTCTTGGCCAGAGTTACATCATAGAATCATACAAATTATTAAAATATTTGCTTCAGAGACTCATTTTTTATTATTCACTTGCAGGTATATAGTAAATTAAAAGTATGCCAAAAATGATTCAGACCCTTGAGCCATAAACCTTATCTGGTCAAGTCAGAGTCCTGTCTCTAATCAGTTGAGTCAGAGTTAAGAATTGAGCATTCAATTTGCTACTTCATAATGCATCTGATGTTTGTGCTATTTAAATCCCCAGTTCTAAAGATTTAATATTGATGAGCTACAGAAATTGCAAACAGGAAAGCAACTAAAATGTTATTATTGCTTAGTTCATATACAAGAAAAACATGTTGATCAAATGAACTACTACTCAAATCTAGGTCCACAATCCAGTTCGAATGGTAATCCCTCAAATTATAATATGCAATAATGTATCTAGAATATTTCTGCAATTTCAAAATTTCTAAATGGATCTTAGGTATCAATGCATGGGTATAATAACTAATAAGCAATAACTGGTGAAACAAAAGCAACTTAATTTAATGTCTGAATCAATGGACATATCTTTAACCAACTTGACAACTTGTTACTGGTGATGATACCTTTTCTGAACAGGTTGTCCTAGTGCACTTGGGTGAAATTTACGAAAAAAAAGTGATTTTTCTTCAGAAGTCAATGTAGATTCCTCAATTATTTCAATATCAACTCTCGAACTTGTTATGATATACTGCTGAATAGAATATCTACCCACTTATCCCGTATCCTGCAGCCAAAGTACCTAACCTCCATGATCATAACCATGAGAATCTTTTACTATCATAGCCACACCTTTGCCTCCCTAAACCATAAAACTAAACTCCACTTTTTTCCCAGATTTAATTTACAATGAAACTATTGGTTCTACACATGATACAAACTTAGTTTACCACCACTAAATATTAACCAATATCTAAATGAATGGAGAATTTCTACAAAACGTCATATTCACATCAGATTATACGAACTAATAAGCATTCCACATGCATAAGTGCATAGATATAATAAATAATAGTTTTTGTCTAACTTTTAGGCCAAAGTAGGCTAAGTAGCACATGAAATTTGGCTGTACAAAATTCATTATTATCAAAGAGCCCAGCATTGAATAAGTACTTAATTCTGCCAATACAAAATATGTATGGTTGCAAGAACCAACCTGAGTACCGTAGATCACAAAAACAGGATCATGGACCACAAAACTGTTGTTCGTTGCAAACTTCAGAGTCACTGAAGGAATTTTAGGTAACCCTTCAGAACTGCAGAAAAATGCAGTCAATCCTAGTGCACAGATAGGATAGAAAGGAGAAAGTGGACTCGACATACAGTCTACTCGAGACTACCTGGACTTGTAGCAATACTGCCATGGGTATCCTTCAAAATCTGATTTCAACGCATTTACTTGTCCATTGAACTACAACCAAAAACAGTATAATCAAAACGAACTCCTATATTTCAGAGGATAACTCAAAAGCAAAGAGGGAGAGAGAAAGTTACCTCCTTAACAACTCTTTCATAGACTTGACCTGGAAGAAACGTGAATGATGCCCCACTATCAACCAGCGCTTCAAAGTTTGTATGCTCAAGACAAGAACTTCCAATGCAGCAAGAGTCCACTCCAACAATGTAAGTTAAACTGGACCACGAACATAAAAAAATATAACTCCTATATGTAGATGATGCAAGAAAAGAGCAGAATATATGGTGCATGTTCAATTTTTTACTTTTTTCCATCAGAAGACAAAAATGAAGTAGTCTGTTCGACAGCTACTCCTTGATCCCCAAAGAATAGCCTCCCTGAGTCATCTTCAGTGAAGCATAACGAAAAAGAGTTCCGAATCAATCCAGCTTTTGCTAAACGACTTGGAACTGAAATTTCTCCACGTCCCAGACCCATAAGACCATCTGGCGCAACTCCATTCAGGTAACCACCAGTTTGTTTACTACCACATCTGAAATAAAAAGAAAATTACTCTGGATCCAAACAATTTTGTTGAGACAATATCACAAGATGGTAATTCCTGCACAACAAATCTTATTCAAAAAGGCATGCACTTGTAACAGCAATACAAAACACACCCTATAACGACTGGGGCCCGCACAGACATGTTGGATGCGTTAGTGTGACCCGATACAAGATGTAATACGTCTTCAACCAGAACTCCAGAAGTAGATGTACCATCTGAAGCATAGTTGACAGTGTATGGACATTGCTGCTTAGGATTCTCACAATTTAAACCAAATTCGCATAACGGATGACTGCAAGAGAGAGACTTGCTAGTGCTAGAGCCAGAAGGATTATACTCGCTAAGATCCTTATCCTGCATAATAGATGCCCCAAAAACCAGGGAGCACCTGCCAATCAATCATCTGAAATAAGTGGTAAACCTCTTACTTGTATGAACAACTACTTCACAGCTGTTTAAACTACATCAAGTATTTTAAAAATTTATATGCTTTGTGCTGCTACAGTGTAAAGACCCAATGCGACATAACAAGCAATAATTTCAGGTAGATAGTCAAGCATAATATAAATTTTAACAGTAAAAAAGACTGAGCCACTAAATATCGAAGTCCTAGGCCAAACCAAGTTTAAAATTCATTCTTTACAGCCTTATTTCAAATTTCAGCACAAAAATTTAGAGATAGCAAGTGAAAAGAGTGTCTATCACATCCAAGACCAATAACCTCATGAGTACCACCAAATCATAAAACTGGTAAATGTTTCTCCATGAAAAGGATATATGAAAGAACCAAACAAGCTTAGTTATACAGAAGGTGATCACTGGATTATGCTCGGATAGCTGTACCCAATGACAAAGGACATATTTCCATCTCTTTTGTAAATTCAGTTATTGCTAGGTAGTCTACCATTTAATTAATTTAATTCAAACCCTACCAGATAATCTGAATGAGAAAATTCCAGCACACCATGGGTGTGTGGGGAAGGAAAACCATTTATTGATATCTGAAATATGACAAGCAATGTCATTTTTGTGCTACATAACCAAGAGTTATACCTATGTAAATTGGATTTTAAGCTGGAATAGAATTGATCACTTAAAATACAAAAGAAATGGATCCTACAAGCAACCCATTACGTCAATCACAGAGAAAGAGAAATAAACTCAGAACATCATATAGAGAAGTTTGCAAGCATAAGGCCCTGTTTGTTTCATATTAAAATCTGATTTTAATCTAAGTCAAAGTCAAACAATCAATATTAATAACATCTTTCATGGGTCCACAGTTTTCAACCACACATTTCAAAAACTTCTATCACAATCTACTAAAAATCTAATTTTAATCACCACCAAACACCCACTAAATATCCGCAAGTGTGGGTGGAAATGTCCAAAATGAGATCAATGGTGAGCATGCAAGAGAAAAACTGAAAAACAAAATGAAAGGCAAAGGACCAACCAATACGAAGCCAAGGACAAATCTTTTAATTGCCAAGTAGCAAAATCTGTTACACCTCCTCACAGAATGTTATGTTTCTTAACAATTAACGATAAACTTGCACTTCAGATGAACAGATTTTGATTATTGAAGTATAAGTGAAAATTAGAGTTGATGCCAAATTGAACATTAGAACCACCAAAGGGCCTGCGTTTCAAATTAGAATGGGCAGATAAAGGTACCTATAATGTAGACCATGGAAATAGTCTTAATTATTACTGAAATGTAGTTGTCAAAACAAAGCTATAGTGGAAAAACCAGTAACATTTAAATGCCTGACGAGCAGTCAGAAAACAAAAATCAAAATAATTTAGTTGATTGACAGTAGTCAAACATCAATCTGTAAGAACCAAAGAGTCTACAACATGTCTTGATTCTAAGAACTTCAATCCTAAAAAATACCCTAAAAAACCCAAGAAAGCAAGAAACCAGAAAACATGATTCCAGAAAAAATTGAAGGGAGTGAGTATGTCCCTAGCACATGGCAAATGCTTGGTATGCACTCTATTTGTGTTCATATGTGCAGGAGAAAAAGGAACAAGAAGATCTCAACAAAGGAAACATCACCAGAATCAAAATTGCAATTGATGATACAAAAGAAAGCTTGCATACCAGACTGCTGTAGTAACTGGAAGATAGAGGTGCACATTGTACACAATTGCAGGGAACCCATAGTAGATCACTTCCAGCATCCAATGCAACAAGAAAAGAAACTTTTGGTGTGCCCATGTCAATCCACATATAATGTAACCTGTTTTGAGTGAAAATGAATAAACTAAAGACACAAGATCCTAAAGGTTTAATTTGTGTAAATTTCAAAATGACGAATGTTCCCTCAGCCACGGAAGATGTCCAAGGACTCAGAAACTCGTAGTTATGACTACAAAGTTACTTGCAGCAATAAAACAAGCACACTCTATTTAATTGACATATTGGATTCAGCCCTGACTGATTATTCGTGGAAATGCTAGATAACAACATTCTATTAATCATATAGAGAAAAGCCTATTAGCTAGTGATTGTGAGATTACTTGATAAAACTATATTTTGTTCATTTGCGGTCCATCCGGCACAACCAATACCTCTGTCTAGGAAACATCATTTTAAGTTCACCAAAACCCACATTTTTTAACCAAGCCACTAGATACTACTCATGAAGTCAATTCAACTGACTTGAATAATGCATGTACCTCGAAGAATTTCTACTAGTACACAACTGCCACGACTAGCAAGAGTGAGGTGGGGAGATGATATGATACCTATAGCACAACAATGTCTGCTTCAGATTACATTTTTCTGTAACTTCGAGGAACTTTAGGTGGAGAATTAAATTTCTCTAAATATGAATGAATTTCTATAACTTGAGTAATTTTTATGAATGGATATCTACCAATTTTAATGTGAAAGACTGTTGTATTGACCATATCATTGCAACAATCAACATATCTAAATCACGAACATCAAAAGAAGGAATATTATATAGGAATGTGAGTGGTATCAACAATTTCCCCATTGCAAATCTCGATTGTATGCACAAGCACACTCCAAAACTTCTCAAAGATTTGGCCTTTCCTAGTAACTAGGAGTCCCTCTATTCCCTCTTTAAGATTTAGATGTAAATTATCATCTGTTTTATCAATATAATTTTAGCTGTAATTACCTTAAATTTTCACATTGAAGATATTTCTCATAATTTCTCAAAAATTCCAGAATAAATAGATGCTTTACCGACTTGTGGATATTGTCCACCAAAACTTCCCATTCAATTGAATTATTGCAGAAATAAAACTACGGAAATAACTGTATATCAGTATCACATCTCAAAACATAATATTCATAGAAAAAATCGAAAATCACAGATCCCACACCCTCCAATTCACAGACAGACACATTGATGAGAAAGAGAGAGAAGTAACCATCCAAAGTCATTTCCGAGAGGTAAGGTAACGCTGCCTCTGGAAGGGTAGAGGAATTGGAACTGAGGGTTAAGCTTCAGCTTCTGCCGCTGTATATCACTGCTCAACAGCCGCCGATAATAGTCCAAACTCCGACGCTTCGGCCACGCATCGGCGTCTCCAACCCTATCGGCAATTCCTGCTCCATTTCTTGAAACCCTAGCGCTATGATGCGCCTTTGCTTCATCCGAAAACCTATGCACTAGCTTTGCGGAATATAAAGTACTCTCACATAAGGCACAGCTAATATACAAAACAAACAGTAAATCAAGCAAAATAAATCGAATCCCCATTCCCGAAGCAAAGAAGAAATGCAAAAATATAGTATTAACTGTATGTATATGAACTATCTCTATATGCTTGTATTTGTTTATAATATACAGCGAAGAAAGAGTGAATGGAAAATGTGTATTTATGTAAGATATAATAAATAGTAAGAGAGCTAAGAGGGAGAATGTGCTAAAATGCGCAGGGGTGTGAAGATAATGGGTTAGGCGAGTTGCAGAGTTGCTATTGTCTGGATACTGGAGTGAGGAAGAAGATGCGATCAGGCGTGGGGTGTATTGTGCACCGTGCGCATTTTAAGACATACCCAACAAAGGAAAAAGTAATGGCCTGTTTGGTCACACGTTTAGTGGCTCTCTCCTTTTATTTATTTTAGACCACCTATATTATGAATATTCAAAAATAATCTCAATTCAGGGATGATTGGTGCCCCCATTTTAAAAAATTTATTTTTTAAAAATTTATTTTCAACCTCACATTTTTTAATAAAATAATATTACACGTAAATCGAAATTTTTTAAATTTTTAACCATACATTTTTCAAAAATGTATTTTTTTTTTCTCTATCTTAAAATTGGGTTCAAACAAATGCTCGTAATAGACTTGCTTTAAAAAAAATTATTAAAGAAAAATTAAGGGTCAAAAAATAAATGGAAAAGGTTAACTTTAAAATTTTGGTAAAAGGCAAAGGAGAGGGTGAGAAGGCGCCACGTAGGTGGTCCCCATAGGGGAGAAAGAGACGTTGCTTTCGATTGGTTCGCCGCATTACAGATTTTTCTGTCCCAAATGTAATTTGTTGTCGTGTAATACACGATAAGTAAGAAATAAAAATTCGAATTAATTATAAAAAGTAATAATAATTGCAGTAAATTTGTTTTTTACAAGATATATATTTAAAATATATGTTAATTAGTGAATATTCATTTCACGTTCATGTATAATCAAGTTATTATGCCCTTGTTTGGGTCTTTTTTTCTTGTTAAGGACTCGACCTCTATACTCAAATCGTTAATTTGCGTACGGTTCATTTTGAGATTTGAATCTCTCTTAACGAGAGTTTATGTGTTCGAATCTTGGGGGACGTGACAGAAAGTCATGAGAAGTAAGATGGGTTTAGGTCCTTCCAAAGTAAACCGTACGTAAATTAACGATTTGGATACAGAATTCGAGAGTAATATTTTGGAGAATGTACCGTTAAAAAATAAGGAGATTTTTTTTAGATTTACGTATAATATTATTTTATTGAAAAATATTAAAGATGAGAAAGAAAAATATTCTGTTTTTTTTTTTTTTAATAATGGAGCCAAGCATGGCATATCAAACAACGTTATCTCTATCATACAAAAAAATGACTTAAATACTGATACAATATATTTCAACTGTCAAGTTAGTGTTTTTATTTAAAAAGGAGTTATAATTTTCATGAAAATGTCTTTCTTGAAAAATTAAGAAGTATGATTTGTGGAGGAAGCACTATTATACGACTGACTATAATAGAATATGATCGGAACAAAATTATAAATTATAGCCGACTATACAAATTGAACTATTAGATTAAATTTTACGTCTTAACAACTGCGTATATATGGACGTACCACGGTGATTTGTACTAATGGTGGATATTAGTACTAATTGTACCATACTTTACTTAAATGTGAAGTCGAATGATAATGCAAAACGTGCAAGCAAAAGTGAGTTTACACCATGATGGGATGAATTGGAGGTCCCTTGATTTTGATTTATAGTTGAGAGGGACAATTTGGACTACATTCACATGGGTATCATCCATTTTGTTAGATAAAAGGTCATAACTTGGATTGATTAGATTTATATCAATCAATGAAGTTTCATGGGAAAAATCTTATCAGACTTGATTAAATGGTTTATTGTCGAGGAGGAAAAATATTGTAATTAACGATATTTGAGAAATTTTGCATCAATTGATCATAATTAATTGTATTTATAAAAGAATATTGATAATAACGTGTGAATGAAATTTGTGGTAATCAAAGCATAATGTAATATATATATATATATATATATATATA
>CAIGRB010033509.1:8466-45079 GCA_903798255.1 Fraxinus quadrangulata | reverse complement strand
GTTTTGTTTGATAGACTATTACCCCCTATAATAGATAAAACAAAAAAACCTAAGTACCGGGAGTAGACGTCTTCTTGCCGAAGAATCATACAAATATTTATCTATTTTCTATCTATTTTAGAATGGTACAAGGAATGGAAAGTACAACTCGAAATGGACTAATATTTACAATGTGCGATCGAAGTTGGGGCAAACTGCGACTGCGATAGGGTCACGGGGCTCAAATGAAGCTGCGGTCCGTGACACAGAGACTAGGGCCGAATTGTTCATTTCTATAAGAAATTATATTGTCAAATGGGACCTACACAAACAAAAAAATGGTTTTTTTTTTTGGGATTGCCGTTAAATGGAAAATTCCGATAGCATACAATAACATTTTAAAAAATAACTTACAAGCCCGTATTTATCATAAACAAAATATAAAAAGATATTTGAACATTAACATGGAGAACTTATAACAAATTTAAAACATAAAAATAAAAAAGAACAAAATTTCATTAGAGATATCGATAGTTGCTGCCTAAAGCAGCTTTGGTAGTTGGTACCATCATCGACAACATTTTTATTGATAATCGCTACCGAAAGTACGTTAATGATCATAATAATCATCAACCGATTTTTTTATGTTATCATTTGCTCCATTTATTTTAATTTTATAATCTTTATAAAAAATAAAACCCATTAAAAATTTGCCCAAAGCCCTAAATTGCTTGAATGGCCCCTGACTAAAGAATTGCCGATCTAAGTTGACCAAGCAGATCTGCATATGTGGAATACAACCTCAAACAATGGGACTAAACATTTGGGCAGTGCAAGAACAGGCGGCTGAGCTTCTGTTAACTGAGCATATTTCAACAGAGTCGTGAAGGGCTCTTGTTAGTATTCTGTAACTTGATTAGATGAGTTGCTAAAGAGGGTTGTGTGATCGAGCTATCCAGAGTCATATTTCAAGATGATCCTTTGCTTCCTCATGCTCTGAGAGTCTGCTACTTCTGTATTATCCATGAAACGTGTGGCCAACGATGATTAATTGTTATAAATGTATTGTTAAAATTAATGTATGATTTTGATTGAATTTACAAAACCAATTATAAATTGTATACAAAGGGAGGCTAAGATAAGCAGTAAGCACATAATTTTGCCACAAGTATTTTGCGAGTACAAAAAGTACAAAGTAATTTACACTCCATACCCGTTCCAACTAAAATGAAATTCACTCGAATTGCAAAAGAATACATCAACAAACGGCCGTTTCAGTACTACAAAAAGATTGTCCAAACTATATACACCACACAATAAATATAATGGGAAAATGTCTGATGAAAATCTGTAAAAAAATGTATTTAACTCTATTTGGCAGTTGAGTTACTAAAACCTTAGCTTGGCTACTATTTGTTAGACCACTGGAATTCTATTTCCAAATTCCTTGAAGGTCCACTTTTGCTTTCGGGCAACAGAGCGTACTCCCCAGCAACTGCCCCCAACATTACTACACGGTCTATTTGAATGGTTACCTTTCCGAATGAGCTCTGCCATTGTGAAAAGGAATCGATTAGTGGGGGAAGCAACATAAAGATATTATGCACAAGAAACATGCAGAACTCATTTACCTTCCCCATTTTGCTCTTGTTCTTGCATGAAATGTGAAGCTTCTGGCCTTTAGGAGGACTCTCGAAGGACCATGCAAAACTCTCATCCCACTCTGGGTTGGGACCAGTTGATATAACCTGGCAGCAAACAAACAGATGCATGTTAGAGGGTGAGACAAATTGGCCACCCGTTCCACCATCCAAAAATTGCTTATACAACAGTTTGGTGATTTGAGGAAAGAAAATCCTTGGTGCCAATTAAACCCTAGTCTGGGAAACATATTATTGTCAGTCCATTTAGTTCCTATTATGAAAGTGTGATTGATGGTTTAAAATTATCTTGACATGACCCCTCCATCAATTTCAAGAATAGGATATTGCTATTTGCTAGAGATAAATGCCCAGTATTATGATAATTGAAATCCCATATAGTTGATTGGAACCAACCTACAGCTAGTCGAACATATGTGAGCATGGTCATTTCCTTCCATGTCTTTGTTTCATGCCATCGAAGAACTACTTTTTCCTTATTTTTTTATAAATAACTAATTGTTTGCCATTATCTTGAGATAATTTGACCTTTACAATCAAATAACTTTGTATACAAAGTGTTCAGAGTGTAAAGGTGATGATGCCCAGTGCACAGATTCCAACAGAAAATATCTATTGGAGTAGGCATCAAGACAACCGTCACTTAGGATAAAAGTAGTGATTCTAAATAGCAAAGCAGAGAAGAAGGTTTAGGTTAAAACAAAGTGCCCAATATCCAAAAACCAAAAAATTCTACTAATTTCTTAGCACAAACCCCTGAGCCGTTCAACCTTTCCCACCTCAATTCTTTTTGGCCTCTTGGTTTTCTATAATGTTAGCTCAGTGTAGCAATGCGAAGCTATGCCATAACTTGGTTGGGACTGCAATCCAGCAAGTCACGAAGAACTTGTAATTTTACTAAGACATTAGTCATGATTACACCGTTATAGTTTTTATATCAGAAAGATAGAGCACACTGTAATTTTCTACTAGAAAGTACTGATGCTAGGAACCCTCTTGTTGATAATTTAAGCTCCTAAACCCTTAAATTTTGTCTTCAACACAGGAATCTAAACCCGTGCCTGGGTGTGATTGTGTGTGGTTTGTCAGAGAGGAGACGGCAGCATGCATTTAGCACCTACGAAAACCTAGTCTGATTCACCTAGTCTAATTCAAGCCTCCGCAAGGTCCCCTGATCAGATTTGCTGTAGCACACAATTTATGCAGATTTGTAAAAACTTGGACAAATAACCATGAGAAAAATGTTTTGAAGAGAGATGCAAGCTTTGTACCTTAGTTTGACGAGGAGGAGTATTTCCAAGGGTAAGCTTGCAATATACGCTGGGGTTCCCAACAGACTGCCTCATATTATTCCCTCGCTTGATTATCACCACCAGTGTACCTGGCAAACATTGCAATAAGAATTCTGCCTTCTCCTGAAACCGAGGTGGGCCTGATTGGATCAGGTATTGCAACAGGGGAATCGCATCAGCTGCAGCAATTGATTGTGCCCGAGAAACTTCAGCTGGACAAGCCGACCAAGCTTGCCTGAGAAGAAATAATGCATCCAATGCAGCTTCTTGAGATGCCTCTGATCCGGTCTTAAGGGAGGTTACCAAATGTGGAATACTTAATGTTGCAGGTTCAGTCGCTCTTAAACGGGGAAAATTACCAAATAGTGCATTCAGAGCCTTCAGGTACTCCTCATTTACTGTGCCAGTGGCCCACAAGTCTTTTTCGATCGCGGCTACAAGTATAGAAAATTGTTCATTGAACCATTATATTAAAATTGGATGCAAAAGAATAAATTCACAGTCAAAAGAGATTTGAGGACAGTAGCAATTCGACAACCAAAAGAAAAGGTACAGCGACTGAATATTTAACAGCCAAATGCATTTTATTTTGTCAATGATAATGTGGTGCAGTATGTGGAACAAATATATATTTTGCTGCTAAATATTTTATACAACAAAGAAATTTTACTGAAAAATATGAAACAACAAAGAGGATTCGGTATCCTCTAGAGGAGAAGCAAACAAACAAAGAATTTCACACCATACTCTTTATCAGAAGATATCCAAAGTGAAACCCGCTATAACACTTCAAGCAAAAGATACTTGGTAAACTTAACCCAGCAAGGCCCAGACAGAAAATGACAAAGCATGTGTAGATAATAAAAGACGCTAATGAAAATTATGTATATCATCATCACAATAAATGATGGACAATGTTAGGTTAGATAACAGTTTTCAAGTAACGTGGCATCAAAAGCTGACATTTTGCAAGACAGGGCGTGTCAATTTAGCTAGGCTCGACGAGCAATCAGAACTTATTAAGCTCAGAATGATTAAGTAAAATGGTAGGGAGAGTTTACCAGTAATAGCTCTAACAGTTTCACTTGAGGCATACTCTTGAATGGTATTGTTGGAGAAGAGAAGTTTAATAAACATTGCCGCCTGCACTGATGTATCTGGATCACTAGAACCAATCAGGTCGAGCACAACCTGAACACCACCAGCTTCTGCAACGGCTCTTTTATTTGATCGGCTGTACATAACAAGGTTCTGTAAAGCACATATGGATACTACTTTCATTTCTTCTGTAGGCTGATCCTCCAGCAGATTCACCAATGCCCTGCAGGCAGAAACAGCATCTGCTGTCCGAGCAAGGGCCTCATTCTGGAATAAGTCGCCAAGAGCAAGAGTAGCCAGTAGCCTCGCTTGTTGACCTTGGGTTTGTGGATCTAAGAGATATTGTGACAATGGCACAATTGCAGACTTGGTTGCTTTGGAATCCCTGATTTTCACATTGTTTAATAACACCTCCAGTAATCTTGCAGCTGTTTCCTCACACTGATGACATCTTAGAAGTTCTAAAAGCACCTCAATTGCGCCACTTTCAGCCATTGCTTCGGCACTGGTAGAGTCATCAGTCTCCAGCACCAGAAGAGCATTAAGTGCGCCAGTAACTGTGCTCTCTAAGCCTGAGCGAAGGAGCCTTACCAATACTGCCACTGGCACTTCCAAATAAAACTCAGAACTAAATTGCAGAATACTGGATAATACAGAAGCAGCAGACTCCCACAAAGCATGAGGAAGCAAAGGATCAGCTTGAAGTATGACTTTGGACAGCTCACTCACACCACCCTCTTTAGCAATTTCATTTGGCCAAGTTACAGCAATACTGACAAGAGCCCTCACAGCTCTCTGCTGCAACATAGGTATACCAGAACCAAGAAGACGCACCAGAGGCCCAATCACTTGCTGTGTTACAGGGTCTTTCTGAAGATGCTCCTCCAAAAGTAGGTGGGACAGAAGCTCAGCAGCCAACTGTTGCACTGCTGAGGCAGGAGAATCGAGCAAAGGTAAGAGCGGTTCAATTTGATGAGATGTCAGGGTATAATCAGCACGACACTGTGGATGCTCTAAAATATTCACAAGAACCTGCAGAGCGCTATGTTGTCCATCAGGTCCGAATTCTGGTCTTGTCAGCAAAAGAAAGAGAGGCTCAACCACTTTTGCTGCAGATGAACCCTTTGCAATGGTTGCATTATTGGTAAGGATCCTGAGAAGTTCAGCAAACGCACCACAGAGAAAATCCGGTGCTTCATGGAGAATGTCAAGCACACTCTCAATCACCCCAGCTTTCACCATTTCCATCTTACATGCCGGCCTGTCTTTCCCTAACTTCACAAGAGCTCTCGAAATAGCCTCATTGAGCAAACAATTCTGTCCATTCAAAAGGCCTACAAGAGGGATGACTGCACCATGTGCAGCAACTAGTTCTGCCAATTGTTCATCATCTAAGAGTTTATCTAATGCACGAACAATTGAGTGGTGAGCAGGACTGTACTCTGCAACAAGGAGAGAAACTAGAGGCTCTACGCAGCGAGCAGCGGCTAGAGTAGATCTTATTCTTGTATTTCCAAAAAGAACAGCACACAACTCACTGGCATCCCCCTTAAGCTCCATCGAGTAATTTGATGAAAGAATCCTGCACAGTACATCTACAGCGTTCATCTCAACATCTTGAACTGCAAGGGCTCTTGATGGGTTCTCACTCAGCAGCCTAACCAGTGCACCAATAGCAGCATGCTGTTCCTTCTCCAATCCAGTATTTAGAATTTCCACCAAAGGTTGAACTGCTTGCCTGGCAGATTCTGTATTTCTTATGTAATCAGCAGAAAATAGGTTTTCCAATGCTTTCGCAGCACTATACCTTGCTGTTCTTCCACCTAAACGCAAGACTGCCACAAGCTGACTGACAGCACCAAATGCAGATTCGTGTCTCCTTATCTCAGCGGTGCTAAAAAGAATGCCTAGAAGATCAGTAGCAGCCTCCTCGGTGGCGTCTTGAGGGCCGAGAGAGAGATATTTTGTCAACCCTTCCAGGGCTCCTGACTCTACCATCACAATCTGATTAGAAGGACAATCTTTAGCAAGTTGGATTAGAAGCCCCAGAGATAGAAAAGGTGCCCCAGGGCGATCAGGAATTGGTTTGAGCAAATCAACAAGGACTGGTATAGCTTTTCTAGAAGTTGCACCAACCCTGATGTCATCAACCCTAAACAATCTCTCAAGAGCAACTTGATCTGGATAACGGACCAAAGAAAACTCCTCTGACAATTCTAGAAGGTCATTTATATCAATATCAGCACAGCCAAGTAAGGAAAGAAGTCCCACTGCTGCTCCTGAATTTGCAACAGACAGAAGAGTTCCCCTGCTACCGTTACAGACAAGACTCGCCATTGCTTGTGCAGCAAAATATCTGCCTGCTGAATCCTCAGATCTCAATAAATTAGCTAGTACTGGTATTGCTTTCATAGTTGCATTTCCACGGATGATATCCCTGTCTTGAAATAGAACCGCTAACAATAAGGCGCAAATCCAAATGTTGCTCTCCTCTTTAAAATCGGTCTGCAAAAATTGTCATTGCAAGTGATAAAGAAAAGAGTTGGTGAATTTCATAATTTGCATCTAGTCACTCATAAATGAGTAAACATAAGAAAAGTGTGCATATCATATTAAAAAAGGTTCAACAAATAGAGAATTTTCCTCATGGGTAGATGCACTGGGGATCGAATACGAGTATTTAGTTAAAAAATGCAGACAAAACTATTACCTGTGCATACTGTAGAAAAGATTGAGATATTTTCTCTGTAAGGACTTCAATTGCTCCAGCTTCCATGATCCCAGCTTTACTTTTGTCATCACGACTAGCAAGAGCAGAAAGAAGCCATATAGCTATATTGGCACCATAGATAACTGAAGTACTTCTCTCTAAGTTGCTTTCACTACCTTCTTCAGTGATTCTACAGATGCTTACAGTATCTTTATCAGCCTGATCTCCATATTTAGAATCCTCCACAGAGGTCAGCATTCCAACAAGAGAATGAATGAGTGGAGCACATGAGTTTGACTCATTTAAGTCTTCTACTACCCTTTGATGATTCACTTTCGCAGCACACACAAGAAGTGCGGTTCCTCCAATTTTCACCCTAGCATTTATTGAACTGATTACCCTTCGCGCAATGGATGAAATGCAACCAAATGCACAGGCAACTGCATTCCCAAGAAAAATACACTGAGCCCGGCATAGTCGGGATAATATTTCTATAGCCTTATCCTGTAACAATGGCGGGGCATCAGCAATACATGAAACTATTGGGGTTATGCTATTAGGGAATTCAGCAAGAACTGCCCAAGCAGGTTTCACGTGCTCACTAGCTTCAACGGCTCTTGAGAGGAAAGCCAATGCATCTAATGCCTCTGAAGTAGCAACAGACCCCCTGTCAGCGGCTTCAAGGAAAGAAACCAATGCAAGCACAGTCCCAGCACGATTTACACAGTCAATTAAAGCAGAATCAATTTGACGAGAATTGAGAAGCCGAGCAATAGCAGCTGCAGCATGAGTCCTTCCAACATTTGTTCCTTCACGTAAAACTCTAGTGGCAGACAAAACAATTTCTTCAGGAATAGCTTTCTCCGAGGCTTCACCATCCAAAAGAAGATTAGCCAAACCACATACTGCTTGTTCTGCAACTTGCAAAACCGGAGAGTTAGCAAGCACCACCAACTGAGGCAATGCATCTCTAGCAACAGCAGCCACATCTCGGTTCTTCTTAACTGAGAGAAATATTGCAGCAAGGCAACGGGAAGATTCTACTAGAATGTTCTCAGATTCAACATTTAAAAGTTTTATGACTGACCAAAGAGCCTTAACAGCAATGCTAGTTTCTCGCAAGTCCTTCCTGAGTTCAAAAATTCCAGCAAGCGCTAAAGCAGATTTTGCCTGAGTTTCTTCCTTGGTAAAGCTTAAGATTTTTATCATTGTTTCAATCGCATCATTTGCTGCACTACCTTCACGTAGCATATCACTCAGAGGGGCCACAGAGAGCAAACTTTTTAATGCATCTAACACGTAAACTTTAGATTCAGGTAGATCACTAGTTAATAATGCAGTGAGCTGGCTGATCGTTGCAGTATCTGACTTGTGAATTAAATGGTTTAAGGTCTTAGCAGCAATCTCCTTTCCATTGGCGCTTCCATTCTTCAGCAGCCATAACAAAGCAGGGACAGCATCAGCACTTTCAACACATGCCCTTATATCTTCACTATGATTACAGAGGTTCCCAAGGATCGTTGCAGAGTCTTCTTTTGCTTTTGCAGACCCCGTCTCCAGAATTTGAACAAGAGGGGGTATGCCACCAGCAGCTGTAATAGCCCATTTGCTTTCATCATTATCATTGGACAGAAGGCAAAGTAATGCAACAGCACACTCCTGCTGCTGCTCTGATGAAAGACCAAGAAGGGATATCAAAAGCTGAATCCCCTCGCGTCCTTGAAGGGCTTCCCATAAGCTACCTTCATTGTTGCAGAGGATGAGAAGAGATCTTATCAACTCATCCTGAACTTCATTGGTTGCCATTGTGATCAAACCAACCAGCAGACGTTTTGCATCAGAATTGGCAAGTTTGCCTGCAAGTATAGTATTCCCATATAAACTGGCAAGGGCTTCTATTGTACGCTCCTGCACCAGAAATGGTAACCGGGATTTGAACTGCTTAACCAGTGTCTTTTCCACCTCTGTTGGATCCGATGCTCTAGCATATTCTGCTTTGTTATCATATATCATCAGAGCTGAAGCCAACGCTCCTAACGTGTCAGCCACTTGTGCTGGTGATGTACATGATTCAAGGCTTTGACCAAGACTTGAGATGACATATGACAAACCACCAGATATGTTTGCAAGAGCACACATAGCATTCTCTTGCAAAGCTTGGGCAAACTCCCCCTGCATGAATTCCTTTGAAGGAGCAATTGTAGCATTTATTAGAACAGGTATACCATTGTAATTAGCAATATCCCGCCTGGCTTCTTTGCACTGGGCAGAAAGAGATTTCAGAGCAGCTGCAGCTTCTGCTCTAACAGACGCTTCGTTGCCAGATCCAAGTAGCTTAAGGAGCTGTTTTGTAGCATCTGCAGACATGACTTTAGTACAAACAGATGCATCCTCCATCATCATGCATGCCAAGAGAAAGCATACATTTGCTTGAGTACTTGACTGTCCAGTAGCAAGCAATTTCACAAGTGTATCAACTCCCCCAGCTTGTATTGTTGCAGGCCAAAATCCTTCAGTGCTGCTAGAAAGATTCCGTAAAGCTCCTGTTAACAAGTCATCAACTACATTTCTAGCATTGAGTCCCTTCTCTAATTGTTCCCACAATACAGGAACAACTCCCTCTGTCGAAAAAATTTTTGAGCCAACATGATCCTTAGCACCACCTTGAGAAACGGCATATATGGTCTTTGCTGCGGCAATTTGACCTTCTGCCGAATTTGACTTGAGAAGGCCAAGCAATGGCGGAATACAACCCCCAAGCAATACTTTGAGCCGTAACTCATTCTCTTTGCAGAGAGAACCTAAAACACTAGCAGCCTGCAACTTTATGCCAAGTATTCCAGACCGAAGAAGAGATACGAGAACTGGAACTGCTTGAGAATGTGATCCAACAGCACTAAAAGCATTCTCACGTGTATTAATAAGCTCAAGCAATTGTACTAAGGAATTTTCTTTTTCTTGGGTAGATGAGGAATTCTGCCGCAACTGCTCAATGCACTGGGCAACACTTGCTAATGTCCCATCTGGGTCCTCCATACTACTGCGATCTCTGCAGGTAGAGAGGGAACAGAAATTTCTTAGGTTTTGATTATCATCAAAATTAACCAAACTTTACTCCTTCATATCAGCAAATTTGTAAAGTACGAGTATTTTTTAAAAGCCTTTACAAAGCGGTAGTGGACAGATATTAGAATTTTTTTCGTCAATGTAAAAAGGGTAATATATGATGGTTGTTGGGATAGATTATGTTTAAAGCTGAAATCACCACAGGAATTAGTAAGTTGAAAGCAGGATAAATTCAGAATTTTAACATCTAAATGAATAATGCAGAAAAGAACAGTAAAAGGCCCTGAAGAACGTATAGAGATGAAGAGTGGACATTTTTGTAATTATATCTACTTTATGATCCCATTTAGCACAGTTGACACTTGCATTTACTCTCAGTTGAAGCTTACTTACCTATCAAATCTTGAATAATAGGGTGGATTAATAATTAGATAAAAAATTCCCATCATGCAAGATCTAGAGTTAGCGCCAAGTACAAGATTACTGCTTTAAAGAGAGGAAACAACGCCCCTGTTTGAGCCCCATTCTCTAAATCTCATTTTCAACCATCATTCTCTAAATAAAATAATTTTGCACGTAAACTCAAAAACTTTTCCATACTTTTTAACCACGCATTCTCCAAAAAAATCACTTTTTACAAAATCTATTATTAAAAAATGAGGCTCAAACAGAGGCAATGTAATAAACATAAATTGTATGTCATTGCCCTTGTCGTATATGTGGAGTCTAATTAAGTTGCAATTCCACATAATTACCAAATTGTCTCAGAATGTAGCCCTTTTTTTGTCAGAAAGGAAAACCATGCCCCATGTCAGGAGCAAGTACCAGGATGACATATGGTAGTAACAGATAATAACAGTGGGTCTTGAGATATTCTCCTCAAATGTATAACAAATACAGTGTAAACAAAGCTTACTGCGTGTGATTACATTATATGTAGCTAAAAGCTTAGCAAATCAAAATATCAGTAGTAGAATGCTAAATTGTATCTGAAGGGTGACAGCTCAGGTGATAGTCTGCAACAGACCTTGAATTCGCTTTGGCAAGTGTATGGGGAGTTAAAGGCTCCAAGTCACGAGGTTTAGCATCCCCATTTCTCTCCTGCAGCCGAAGACAACAAGATAAACTCATGGTGAGAGAGAATATTAGGAGACACAGGCAGGAGGTGGAATACAGAAGCGCACATGAGCAAACAAACTCGAAACGGTCAAACATAAACTACGTGCATCTTATACTGACTTATAAATAATTCAAAGATTCTCTGAAATGACAGAAATAGTTTGTATAGGCAACTCTCAGGGTATTTAACAAAGAGGGTATTAGCCAAGAGAGATACACACCAAACTATGTTCTGAAGAATGTGTCTACAATATATTTTTAATAGAAATTATTAGTTCTGCACTTCACATAACCATAAAGTAATTTCAAGAAATGCAAGAACAGATATCCAATATTTCAGCATGATTGAAATGTTCTATACAACAATTTCTTGCGCCGGCAAGCTTTTATTTTCGACACAGTTGTAAAGCTAAAGACAAATCCCCCTTCCATAATCCAAGTTTCTAGCAATAATGGAAAAGTGAATGGATAGATTCACGGAGCTTATTGAGAATGCCTAGCAAGGTGACGTAACTCCACATAAGTGGAGCAACTTTATATAATGACAACTAGACAATAATCAGACTACAAAAGGAAAAATCTTTATGAGTAGGTGTCAGCAATCAATGGATAGAATCCAACTTAGACTTACAAAAGCACAATTATGACTCCCCCAATTCTCGATTTAAGTAGATCTCCAAGATTTGCTTCTGATATACATTTTATATGCTTAACTAAAGAATTTACCAAGTCATTAGTGTTGCTATTTGTGGGAGAAAATCTCCAAGCCAGTGTTGCTGCCATCTTTGCTGTGATCCTGAGACTTCGCTTCAGATCTGACTCCCCAACACAATCAAGCGCTAAGAGCAGCTTCCTATTGAATGCACCAGTCAACCACAGTACAATTAAGTCCAATAAAAAACTACAGTACTGGTTAATAATACAAATTTAAGTAAGAGACACTTCGCACAGATCAATCCGTAATAATAGGAATACCAATAATCTGAGTTCTTATCGAAGTGATATGCAAATCACGTGTTGGTAAATCAAATGAATTCGAGTGCAGAGCGGCAATTTAAGTAACTTGAAACGAATTAAGAGTGAATTAAGCTAAACCAAAAAAAAAAAAAAAAATGCTACCTTCACTAGATTCACAAAATCAGAAATCAAATCCAAAAAAAAACAGAAAAACGAAATCGCACTAAGACTCTTCCAGTAAGACTAGATCAACGCCTTCAGAAATGAAAATTAGACATAATTACCAAAAATCAACGCAGTATATTCGGCCAAAGATGCCAATCGTTTATTTTAACCAAATCTATATGTATTCATACTATAATGCGTATTAAGAAGAAGAATAAAAAGATCTAGCGGAAATGGGAAATTGATGAAACCTTATCTAGATTCGGTGGGAGAACACAAAATTATCTTCTGCATGAATGTTGTTGCTGCATCTCCACTCTCTCTCTAAAAATCCAATTGTGAAAATGCAAATTGAGAGGGGGTTTCGTAGGAGATAAGCGAGTAAGATAAAAAGCCTCTTCAGGGAGAGAGAGAGAGAGAGAGAAATAAGGAATCTGTAGGTGTGTATTGTGTGAGTATGAACATGTGAGAGTGAGAGAGGTGGGGTGGGGTGGAGCTTGTGCGAGCTATCACTAGCTGGACTGGAGTTGGTCCACCGACAGATTTTGGTAGGCGGCTCTTGTTGTATTTCGGCTTTAGCTCCAGCTCGGCTTATTGACTTCCAACCGAGAGACCGTTATTTAAAATAAAAAACTGAAAGCAAATATTCCGTGAGATTTCAAAAATTAGAAATTTATACTTTTGCAGCTGAAGTCCCGAAAGTATGCGAAATAAAATGTGCGCGTCTCCTACCTTTCACATTTTCAAAAAAATAGAAAAATAAGAAAAATAAAAACTCTTTATAAGGAAAAAAAAATGTTTTTCAGTTTTTTATTTTAAGAAACATTTTTTTCAAAATAAGAAATCAAAAACATTTCGAACAATTCTAAAACAGAAGCTCAAAATAGAAAACTGAAAATAAGCTCACGCAAATCAAATCGGCGTTGAGTTTGGAAACCAAATTCTAAATTTATAATCAATTAATAAACTTTAATTTAATCTATAAAAAATATTTATTTTCAAAATTTACTTAACATGTGAATCTACTTTATCCAAACATGCCCTATGTGACAAATTATGTTGACTTATAAGATAATTATTTTTCATAGAAAGGATATATTTCTAGTCATTTAT
The DNA here is from genome assembly GCA_903798255.1 of Fraxinus quadrangulata. Lineage (NCBI taxonomy): Eukaryota > Viridiplantae > Streptophyta > Magnoliopsida > Lamiales > Oleaceae > Fraxinus > Fraxinus quadrangulata. The sequence continues at coordinate 31,919 of CAIGRB010033509.1, read as the reverse complement.
ATTGCTAACAGAGTCCTCTTTAGATAACTATTGCCATCAAACCATATTTCTCTCTTATTTGTTTATTATATTATAAACTTCGTTGTAATTTGAATTATCGATCATTTTATGTCAAGTGGCGTTTTAGTTATCCTTAGTTTTATTAGACTTGAGATGACTAACTCCTATTTCTAGTTCAAAAAATGACAAATTAGCTATCTATAGTTCAACCTACATAGCTCTACAAAAACTCACCAAGACGAGCTCTTTGTTTCGAATTGCATGGATTAAGAGCTCACCATAAATAACTCCTCTAGACCAATTGGACAAGGAGCTCCCCATTACATTTCTAGTGGATAACAATCTCACTAGTCAAAGCTCGACGATAACATTGAAACATGAGTGATGAGCTAAACCGCTATTACTAAAACCTACTGTATGAGAAATTATCTTTACTAGTTTAGCGAAACAAGGTGACCATCCATAACTCCAATCAATTTTTCAAAATCGAACAATTAGCTAAGAAAAAATCTTGATATTGTGACCATCCATAACTCCAATAATTTTTTATTGATTTGTTTGTAGAATATTATATTGTGTGAATGTGTGGTGAAGCCGTGGAGACATGATAATGTGGCAAACAATTTAATTTTTAAAGGATAACAAACACACTCTAAAAGTGGTGGGATTATTTAGAAGAATACAAAAGTAGGATACATATGACATTAACAATGATTGGGGCTTCATGCCAAATACCAGCTATGAAGCGGTTGCTTGTGGTAACATGAAAGGCCAGCTCAATCACTATTCATATACAGTTTATTCCCACAAAGTGCCCATGGAAGTTGAAATGTAACTGTCAAACAAGATGAAGATTTGATTCATCATGTCGCTTTCTAATCAACTGAAATAAATAAATAATAACATACTATTATTATACAATACAATCCCAATAAAAAGAAGGCTGCTGGTTTAGTTAGTTAAAAGGCATGTCTCTTTGACTTTCATTCTCTACATTTTCTAAATCCCTTGCGGAAATTATGGATAATTTTCGCTAATAATATAATTTTGGAGTAAAAACTGCCAAATATGCTTCCAACAGCATTTTACTACAGTAATAATGCAAGTTCAGCAAAAGACGAAAATGCCTCTCCATTTTACACTAAACCCAACTTCCCAAGGCAAAAGCACAGTAACAGGTTTCTCTACGGCAAAGATGTTCAAATAATTGTCTACAATGCATCTGCAAACTGCAATTGCTGTATAATAACCATACATCATGTATTTATTTAAAGACCACATTTGATCGGCCTGTATTGCAACAGAAGAAAAATGCTGCAATCACTTACAGAAACACTTTAGGCAGGAAAAGTATCCCGTTAAGGTTTGCATAATCCTTGGAAAAATATGAGGAAATTAAACTCGCTATGAATGTATGGACCTGAAAATTATGTTAAGCTAATAGAAGTGGCATAGGATTGCAGGACCGTCAAAGCTTGTTCGGAGATGGCTCTGTCCCTAGCTCGCTTAACCCAGTCGTCAACAATGTTTGCTGCCTGGCTGCCTTTAAGACCATTCTCAAGAGCATCAGCAGCTTCACAAAGTTTCCCTTCAGCCAAGAGGCTCTCGACTCTATTTATGAGAGATTCAATTCCATCACCAGATTCGTCAGCCTCTTTAACCTGAACTTATAAATAAAGATCGGTATAGAAACAGTACATACTATCAATAATTCCATGTTCGAGATGTTGAGTGTCAAACAGAAAAACACACCTTCAACCAAGAAGCAACGTGCGCTAATGAATGTGACAATATACCGCCACCACCTGGTGGAATAAGGCTAAAGTGCCGGAGCGTTCCCTTCAAGCCATCAAACTGAAAAATTAACAAAGTCAGATGAAAAATAATCTCAAGTTTCAAGTTTTTACCGGACAGGTTTAATATAATGGTGATGATAAAAGGTTGCAAAAGATATCAGTGTCAGCCAAAATCATCACCCCATCACTTATTGGGGGAGGCAGGGATTTGCAAAAGAGAATGCGATACACCAAAACCAATGGACTTGCTCTATATCCCAAGGAGTTTTCCTACATCATTGCTGTTGCTAGGTAACTTATTTGCCTAAGTTTGCAGTCACAGCATTGTTGAATAGCAATACAAGTAGAGGAAGTCACCAAAACGGGTCAAGAAAATAGAAATATATAATCAACAAATACCAGAAAACCAGACATTCTGAATCAGCTATTTCATGATTTTTGTATAAACCATAAATTGTCATCATCCTTTCTCATAACAGGCAAATGGAAGAACAGTGACGAGAATATGAGAATGATTTAAGCCTCTCTCTTGTAATGACCAAAAGCTAACACTAACAAATTGCAAAGAAAGTGAAACTAGAAAATGTTAATAATTGTTCGGTCCACTTCACATGAAGAATTTATAAATAGATAGAAATGAGTGATGGACAAGCGGTGGGTCCATTGGAATGTGGGTTGATATATAAGTTTTGCCAAATGGAGGCTTAGTTTCGAAACTGCCCTTCAATTTCCTTTGCATATCCTCTAAAAAAAGAAGCATTTAGGATGTTAAAAAATGTATCAAAACTTTGAACAATGATCAAGTAAACAACATAATTTCATTGTACAAATTGGTCCCATATCATAGCTTTAGGACTTTCAAATATTAACAGCTTAATGAAATTCTAACAAGCCATGTTGAGTTATGGCTTTTGAGTTGGCAGAAAATGTTGAGTTATGGCTTAATGATCTCTTCATAACATACGCATAAACAAAACTTGCCTTGTGATTCAATTGGGACACTGTATCAGTCCCATATTTACAGGTGTCTTCAGGAAGGGAGGATAGAACCAGATCCAAAAGAGAATCTTTGTCAATGCCTTCAAGGTAAGAGTGGAGCACTTCTATTTCTTTCTGAATTGGCAGCCCTTTGGACAGCGCATCTTCTAATGCAAGAGCTCCCTGGAAGGCACAGCACAATTAAAAGATAAATTCTCTGCCAAACAGATTCATTCATGAAATATGTACTTGTTGAAACATGTCACACATTTGATGAAAACATAAATTCGGCGATTGCAAAACAAGATTTATAAATGAATTTATCACATCTCTAAAAGCTTAAGTTTATAGATACAATAATTCAACTGTATTATAAATATGTTCCACTCCAACAACCTTTGAAAAGCTTTATTTTATTTGAGAGCTCTTAAGCATAATATCACCAAGAACTTCCTAACCATACACAGATTTTCTCAATAATAATTCCTTCACAGCAATTTGTCACAAACATTTAATTCCACACAGGGCAGGTATCTCTTTCCCATTTTCCCGACTTCGGTTGGGACCTGGTGTTGTGACTTAACGCGGTTCCAACATATTGATTCCTTTGGACTTTTCAGTAACGTGGTTCTTAAACGAATATTGTTATGAAAAAGGATTCATGTAAGCAACCCCTCATTTACTGGATATATTGCGTAGCTTCTTCTTCTTGTTGCACATAGTGGGGTGCAGGCATGTGGAGACATAACTTAATTGTTGAAAAAGATGGCTAAAAGATCACGCTCGCATTGCTGCCTGTCACCGGACCCTTGTGAAATCTTATCTCCTTTAAGAATGAAGTTGTCCCAACGCTTGAAAGAGAGTCTACAGACTAATAGGTTAAGCAATTTTTATAAACGAATATGCATTTTAGTTGTATGAAAATTAAAAATTCTCGTCTGATGGGCATGAAAGAGAAGATTGTTTGAGAGAGGATAAAATGAACGTGCTGTACTCCACAAGATGGAGAGTAGGAAACTTCGGAACAGTCAGAAACTATGAAAAATCAACTGAGACATGTCTTATAAATGTACTTAAAAGGACAAGTTTACTTTGCCAATAAAATTGAGGTTCGCTAATTGGAAGCATGTTTCCTACAATACAAGCAATGGAAGCCAGTGGGAGGTAGATAGAAACGGTAAAAATGCATTGGAACTACTGAAAAAAGAGAAACTACTTTTTAACTTCCTTCAGGCTTCAACTAAGAACCACATAATGATTAATAGACTCCCAGTCAACTGCACCAAGCAGGGTCCATTCTCAATCACGTTGATAATGCATATAATATTTATATATTAAAGTGAGATCAAATTGAATTATAGAAGTTTTAAATTTTATTCCCAATTCTAGAAGCAGGTAATGGTAGCAATATTGTAAGGAAATATATTACCAAGGCAAGCTTGTGAATGGAATGACTCTGGCGAGCTTCCTCCGAGCGTGCATAAAATGCCATGCACAAGGCATCTATCTGCGAAGAGTCATGATAAAATGACATTAAACGGACAATATAGATCAATTTAAGGATAGTATGCTGTCGATAAAACTTTAAGATTGATTTCCCCTTACGAGTATAAGGGTTTAAGAAAACCAACACGTTCTTTTTCGAATATGATAAAATAAAATATTTGGAAAAGATGAAGAACAAATCAATAGGGCAGACATCATCCTAAGATGAGAAAAGATGAAAATGAACAAGGAAAAAGAAAAAAGCTGATTCCTTATCCCGTCGAAATTATTTTTCAATGAAGTCCACAATGAGATCAGTTTTTTTCTTAAAAGTTATTCCTTCCCACAGCAAACTATCCAATGTAACTTGTGGAAAAACCTCTAACAACCAAAATCAGCACATAGATGGAAATTGGAATGTGTTGCACTTTGAGTTAAAAAAAAGAGAGGATAATTTCAGGTAAAACCACATTATGGGCATGTTTGGGCTGGATTAAAATTTGATTTTAATCTAAGTCAAAGTCAAACAATCAATATTAACCACATCTTTCATGGGTCACATCTTTTCAAACACACATTTCAAAAACTTATATTACAATCCACTAAAAATATAATTTTAATTCCCACCAAACACCCTCTATAAATCACATAAAATTGAAAGTATGAAAATTACATAGTTCAGAACTCTGTAAAATATTTAAACCTTTGTGTTTGAACTTCCACAACGGTATTTTATTCTAGCTAGTAAACTAACTGTCTTATGACACCCTCTAGACTTCCAAATTTGGTAGATTTTATTCTTGCGAGTACACTACCTCTCTTATGACACCCTCTAGGCTTCCAAATTTGGTAGATTTTATTAATGTGAGTACACTGCCTCTCTTATGACAGTAGGCTTCCAAATTTGGTAGATTTTACCCTTGTGAGTACCGTACCTCTCTTATGACAGTAGGCTTCCAAATTTGGTAGAATTATATATTGGCGTCTACTACTATTAGCAGTAATACAATCAATTTGTAACATGGAATGAGGGTTTGTGTAACCAACGGTTTCCTATAGAACTGTATTGGCCTAAAGATTTCAAAGCTTCTTTTTTCTGTCTGTACTTGGAAAATTCTTCACTCCGCAAGTTTCGGCAGGACCAAATTTACTTTCTAAATTTTTATTTCAATTGACACGGAGAATAAGTGAACTTCTGGTCTAGAAATCTTAAAATAGTTGCCCTTAAATGTAAAATCAATATAAGCAGGTATATTACATTAAGATTAGCTTCTGCCATTTTTTCAATCTGGGAAGTCTTCTCACTTGCAATTGCCGCAGCCAATTCAGCTTTAGCTAGCTCCTGCATTTGCTGCAGCTTAAATTCTGCTTCAGTTTCCTGCACATTCGAACATCAGAAATAGAACCAGCAATTGAACGAAGTCAAAACAACTACCATAGAAAAATATTGAAACCTTTTGTTCGAGTTCTGTTTTGAGCTTTTCTTCTAATTTTTCTTGAAGTGATTTGAGAGCAGCAGCTGCTTTCACTCTTTCTTTGTTTAATTCCTGAGATTATAAGCGAAGACTGGCTAAGTGATTGGAAACATATTTCAGTAAAGGACAAGTAAAGGGAAAAAGAGGAAATCTATCATTNCGAGTACACTACCTCTCTTATGACACCCTCTAGGCTTCCAAATTTGGTAGATTTTACCCTTGTGAGTACCGTACCTCTCTTATGACAGTAGGCTTCCAAATTTGGTAGAATTATATATTGGCGTCTACTACTATTAGCAGTAATACAATCAATTTGTAACATGGAATGAGGGTTTGTGTAACCAACGGTTTCCTATAGAACTGTATTGGCCTAAAGATTTCAAAGCTTCTTTTTTCTGTCTGTACTTGGAAAATTCTTCACTCCGCAAGTTTCGGCAGGACCAAATTTACTTTCTAAATTTTTATTTCAATTGACACGGAGAATAAGTGAACTTCTGGTCTAGAAATCTTAAAATAGTTGCCCTTAAATGTAAAATCAATATAAGCAGGTATATTACATTAAGATTAGCTTCTGCCATTTTTTCAATCTGGGAAGTCTTCTCACTTGCAATTGCCGCAGCCAATTCAGCTTTAGCTAGCTCCTGCATTTGCTGCAGCTTAAATTCTGCTTCAGTTTCCTGCACATTCGAACATCAGAAATAGAACCAGCAATTGAACGAAGTCAAAACAACTACCATAGAAAAATATTGAAACCTTTTGTTCGAGTTCTGTTTTGAGCTTTTCTTCTAATTTTTCTTGAAGTGATTTGAGAGCAGCAGCTGCTTTCACTCTTTCTTTGTTTAATTCCTGAGATTATAAGCGAAGACTGGCTAAGTGATTGGAAACATATTTCAGTAAAGGACAAGTAAAGGGAAAAAGAGGAAATCTATCATTGTACATGCAACATCAGAAGACCTATAATGTTAGAACTTAAAATGGTAAATATACTCGTGAAGAAGCACACATGTATTGTAGCATCACCTCAACTGCCTTTAACTATATCCTACTTGTGCAAGGCAGGGGAGGCTTAATATAAGATAACAATACCAATTACCTCTATTAAGATTGATAGTGCTAAATAAGGTCGCAATTTATGTTTATCATATACATGAAAATAACATGCAAAAGGGGGAAAACTTTTAAAACCTTATCCAGAATGGATTCCCTCTCAGCATAAAAGAGTTCCCTGGCCCTTGTATCCTTGAGTTCCTTTTCATACTTCTCCTGAATTAATCAAGCTAACACATATGTTAGTAGGAAATAAAATATACAATCCACAAGTTCAGCTCACAGTAATGTAAAAATTCACATATTGAGCACGCATGATACTATCTAAAAGTTGGATTTTCTTGATGTGGTTATTGAATCTCTCTAACCTTTTTGCTTACATAATAAACAGAAAATCCATATAAAGTTTCTGCCTGACCTTCAACGCTCTCTTCTCTTCAGCAAAAGAACGAGCATCTAACTCAGCTTGCCTTCTCTCAGCAGCATGTATGGCTTGTAAGAAGTCAAGAACCAATTTCCCATCCTTTGATATGTAACCATCGGGTACATCCTCTATTGCTGCAGCTGCATTCTTTGATATAAAAATAAAATTTAAAACATGAAAAGCGAGAACTCATTTTCCTCGTAAAAAAATTAGATTTAGGTTATAAAAGTAGGATACAAGTTCTTCCTCTCATAAACAACTTTGTCTATCGTAAAACCGACCTTATTTTTGTTGGTGGAAGCTGTAGAGGATTCTGCATCTTTATGTCCTAAATAGTAATCATCAAGGAGAGAACTAGGCTTTCTTATTTCATCACCCAGAGCAACCTATAAAGAGTGGCTTCTCAAGAAACAGTGAATGGTTTGCCTAGGCGAATGGAAACTATAATTGGAGTAAGTGAAATATAACCAACCTTAAAATTATCATCGTGTACCTCACACGTGTCTTGAGAGGTCATTTGCTCTCCAGATATAGATTTGATGTCATTTTCTGAAGAAAGTTTGTCAGCTGATGTAAGTGTAGGCGTGATTTCAATTGTCTTATCCTTCTCCATATTGGGTTTTACCTCTGGGTTCTTCATGTCAAAACTTTCTTCTGTAGGTTTATTAGTTACATCATCGGATGACATGCTGATTGGAGGAGAGCTGGCCAAGTCATCCTCTTGAACATGTTCAATATTTTCTTGCATTGGTTCTACCGTATCTTTTGCTTGAAATTTGCTATCCTCTTCAGTTGTGACTGAATGTTCTGCCGGACTCAGTTCTGAATGTGGTTCAATGTTTTTATTGGCATTGTCTGCATTAAATATTGATGAATCTGACTCGTGCGAGCTTGTCTCTGAAATTGTTTTTTTCAGTTCTCTATCTTGAATTAATGTACTTTGCTCTGGTAATTCCTGTGTGGTCTTATCTCCATTCTGATCCTCATCATACTTGATGGGTTGTTGCTGCTCTTTACCAAGATATCTATCAAGAACACCATAATAGTTAGCTACCATGAGAACAGAACCCAATGCAAGACTTCCACCAATAATTTTTGGTAGAGAACTCTGAGACTCGGGAGCATTGCCGGACGGACTACGCTGATGAGGTTCACTATTCTGAGTAGCTGAGAATGCCCTTCTGGAAGAAAGATATGAAGGCACCTGTAAATTATATGAACGTCAGAAGAATATAGGAAAATCTTTCAATCAACCAAAATATGCTGAGTACATCCCCAAGTATGTCAGATGCCAGTATGCCATAGCTCATGGAAAGGAAAATGGAGTGTTATTCACCATTAGGGTAAAAAATGGTACATTATATATGTGATATGGGGAATTAGATAACACACTCATATTTTAGAGAACATTCCAAATGGCAGTTTTTTTATGTAATGATAAACCACATAATTCAAATATCACACATGGTGAAACCATAATCACACTGTAGAGCAGAGACAGAGAAATACCATCAATCTTCCTATAAAAGTTAATGACGGAGGATGCATTCCTAATATAGGAAATTAGGGTCCGTTTGATTGCAAGGATAGAAAATGGGTGGAAAGAAAATGAATTTCAAATAAAGCAATTGTCTAGAAATTGTTTTGCAGATGATTGTTAATTAAGCGTGTTTGATTGGTATAATTTTCCAATCGGAAAATTTTAAAATTTTGGATTTTTTTGTATTCATTTGACTTTGTTTTACATGAAAATTGTCCATTAAAGTGATAATTTTTTCCACAATTTGTTATAAAATTTGTTTCCATTGCCAAAAAGTACTAAAAAAAACGAAAATTTTTTTTCCTAAAAAATCATTTTTTTCATCAAAGTTTTACATGGAAATTGTCCATTAAGGTGATTTTTTTTACAATTAGTTATGAAATTTGTTTCTATTGCCAAAAAAAATGGAATTCAGTTTTCCCACCAAAAGTGTGGGAAAACCAATTCATCAAAAAGTGGCAACTTAGGCGCGTGAACTGAATAGTTGGAAATCATTTTGCCTAGAAAATAATGTTAATCAAACAAGTCAAAATCAAGAAGATGGAAATCAATTTCCAAGTTCCATGGAAAAAGATACAAATCAAACACTACCTTAGATTTCTAACAGTTGACTTAGCATCCCTAATGGTGAAGATTATAATCCAACATTGCAAATTTATTTTAGGCCTAAATAAGAAACTAGATATAATTTGATTTTCTTGTAATAATTATTAGTTTTTAAGTAAGGAAAGTATCCAATTTGATATTTTACTAAGTTCTCATTCATGTTAGGAACAACTAGATATATATAGGACTAGTTGAATAGTTCAGATAATTGATTGGAGACATCCAGTGATATTATCGAACTATTCTCTAACTCTCTCCGCAGTTTTGCACTTCTTCATTTCTTCATTCTGCTTTCTTCTCTCCCATTATCCTTGTTATTGTTCTAGATCAAATTGTTCATTAAATTCTACTTGCCATTATGAGGGTGTCTGACACCCATTTTTTGGAGAATAGAATTTTTGGAATAGTGATTGATGGGAGAATGTGTGGTGAAAAAGTTATGAAAAGTTTTAGATTTGTGTGTAATATTATTTTATTGGGAGAATGTGTGGTTGAAATGAAGAAAGAGAAAAAGAATGAGAATGAGAATGGGTGCCAAACAGGGGCTAAATAAAGAGATTGGAGTGCTTGTGGGTCCTTGTTATTGTTCTAGATCAAATTGTTCATTAAATTCTACTTGCCATTATGAGGGTGTTTGACACCCATTTTTTGGAGAATAGAATTTTTGGAATAGTGATTGATGGGAGAATGTGTGGTGAAAAAGTTATGAAAAGTTTTAGATTTGTGTGTAATATTATTTTATTGGGAGAATGTGTGGTTGAAATGAAGAAAGAAAAAAAATGAGAATGAGAATGAGATAAGAATGGGTGTCAAACAGGGGCTATGTATGAGTATCACTCTCGATTGCACCATTCTTAAAGCTCCTTGTGTAACTGTTTCCAGATTTACAAAAGATCTAAAAACTAAGTTTACTTTTGATGTTAAGCTTACCGTAAGGACCTAGAAATTGAAAAATGTTGAAGCAAAGAGTTTGTTAAGAGTTCAACCTTTTATGGCTATCTTCTTGATAATGTTTATTTGTTTTTTGTTATTAGATAAATTTTCTATTTTATAAGGTTCTTTATCCTTTCTTAGGGTGTAGATAAAATCAAGTTGTTAGGAATTTATGTTTATCTCTGATTCTTGTAGTTTACTTCTTGTAGACCTACTGAAACCTCTATTTATTAGAGAGATTTGATGAATAAAAAATATACATGGTATCACAATGATTTACCATTAATTCGAACATGGTATCGGAGCTACGGTTTGGCTCTTTTCCTCCCACCTCTTCAATGGCAAACCTGGCATTCACTGGTTCAACCGAATCCTCAAACATAGAAAATACTGTACCCTCCTCTTCGATCCATTTTCAAGTGTATGATGTCGAAAATCAGTCACTTCAAATAACCCAACATAAACTTGATAGATCAAACTACTTTGATTGGTCACACTCTGTTCTTATGGTCATACGGGGCAAAGGAATAGTCGGGTAACTTACAGAAAGTATTCCTGCACTTGCAACAAAAGACAACTCTTGTTCAACATGGAAATATGAAAACTCCATGGTAATGGCATGGTTGATACCTTTCTTACAAGACCGCAAAAGACATATGGGAAACGGTGAAGGAAATGTATTCAGATATCAGGAATTCTGCTCAATTGTTCGAATTGAAATCAGCCCTGAAAGATCAAAAACACGGTACCTCTTCTGTGACAGACTGTTTTGTGATTTTTACTGGGCTATGCCAGGAGCTAGACCAGTTCATAGATGTTGAGGATTGTACAAATTGTAGCAAGAAGAAAAGGACAAACTTTAAAAAAGAGAGGGTGTTTGATTTTTTACATGGGCTGAATAAGGACCTGGATGAAGTAAGAAGAAAGATCCTTGGGGCTAAACCATTGTCGAGCATTAAAGAGGCATTTGCTGAAGTAAGAAGGGAAGAAAGTAGGTAGAGAGTTATGATTGGTGGTGTTTATGAATCTAGTATGGAGAACCAACGCTGAATTCAGCTTTAACAGCCAACAGAAACCAGAGATTTAAAGATCAAAAGTCCAATTTTGGAGAGCAAAAGGGGCCACAAAAAAACTTGTGGTGTGACTAGTGTCAACAATCTAATCACAAACGAGATACCTGCTGGAAATTACATGGCAAACCAACAAATTGGAAGCTCCAGTTTTCAGGCAGGTAAAGAGGAGAAAACAGAGGGCACTGGTTCTGCCCCTAACATCATCAGTTCGGCTTTTAGTGCTTTTAGTAGTGAGCAAATAGATGAATTACAACAGCTTCTGGCTCGAGCACAATCAACACCATCCAACTCCCAATCAAAATCGAGCTGCACTTTAGCACAGCGAGGTAATTATCATTCAGCACTTAATTACAAAATCTGACTCGAATAACCTATGGATATTTGATTATGTGGCATCGGATCATATGACTAGATGTCACCACTTATTTAAAACTTGTACTCCTTGCCCAGGAACCTTTAAAGTGCAAATTGCTCATGGAACTTTATCTTCAATTGTTGGAAAAGGCGCAGTATCCTTAACTGACAAGGTAGAATTACATTTTGTCTTGCATGTTCCTAAGCTTACATGTAACCTTGTTTCAATTAGCAAATTAACCAAGGACTTAAATTGTGTGGCTAAGTTCTATAGTGTGAGTTTCAGGATTTGATCTCGGGGAAGACGACTGGCAATGCTGAGGAGGTTGACGGGCTGTATTACTTCAATTATGGTGGAAAATCCGTGAATAAACAAGCTCTCACTTGAAGCAATGAATATATTCCTATTTTCAATAAGATTATGTTATAGCATAATAGATTAGGACACCCTAGCTTTGCTTATTTAAAGAAATTATTTCCTCTCTTGTTTTGAAACAAAAGTGTTGATTTGTTTAAATGTGAAGTTTGTCAAATTGCAAAAAATACACATCAAACTTACAAACTATCTCAACATTTTACACTGATACATAGTGATATTTGAGGACCATCAAAAGTTGCTAATATTACAAGAGCTAAGTGGTTTGTAAAATTCATTGATGATCACACATCTATGTTCATTCCTATTAAAAGAAAAATCTGATTATACTAATGTCTTCCAAAACTTCCACAAAATGATCCAAGCACATATTCAAATTCTTCACACCAATAGTGGACTTTAATGCTTTAATTCAATTCTTGGCCAATATCTATCTGAAAATGAGATAGTTCATCAAAGCACTTGCGTTGGAAAACCGCAACAAAATGGAATTGTTGAAAGGAAAAATAAGCAACTTTTAGAAGTCACCAGGGCAATCATGTTTAAAAATAATATTCCTAAAATTTTCTGGGGGAGCTGTTCTTACAACATCGTATCTTATAAATCGACTTCCTTCAAACACCACTTCAAACACGACAAAATTTATATTCTCAAACACAACTCTTTACTTCTCTGCCTATTAGAATATTTGGTAGTCTCTCGTTTGTCCATACATCACACCTCAATAAATTAGATCATAGAGCTACAAAATGTATCTTTATAGGATACGTTTAATCAAAAAGGGTACAAGTGCTACAGTCCAACATTAAAAAAATTGTTTGTTACATGGGATGTTACATTCTTTGAGGAAAAATCATACTATAAGAAACCTAATCTTTAGGGGGAGGCACTTAGTGGGGAAGATTATCTTTGGGAGTTGAATGTACTACAAAACCAACCTTTGCCAATATCTATAGATACTCCACAACCAACACCCTCATTACAGCCAACACTTTCAGACATCCAATTTACCACATCATACTTACCTTCTTTACCTAATATATTAACAAGATCATTGGAAACAAGTATAGATTCGCAGCAAGTTAAAAGAAATTCTGAGCTCCGTGTTTACTCTAGGAGAAACCGGCCTACACCATTAATACATCCTATCACATCACTAAAGCATTGCCATGATGTTGAACCGAGAGAATATCTGACCGAGGAAGGTCATGGAGCTGAGATGGAAGAGTAATCAATTTCAATTGAAGGTCTAGACAGTGAAAATAATGAACTTGATATACCTATAGCCCTTCGGAAAAAACCAGAACATACATTCATCCTATTGGGAATTTTGTATCAAATAGTAGGTTGTCAACCTCATTTCTTGCAATCAGTGAAAGAATTAAAAGAGATGAAGTTCCACCTACTACTGAACAAGCTCTCCAGAAACTAGAATGGAAAGCGAAGTAGTTGAAGAAATGAAAGCTTTAAGAAAAGACAATACTTCAGAAGTTGTGGATATACCTAAAGGAAAAAAACTCGTGGTAAGTAAATGGGTGTTCACGATCAAGTACTAGTCAAATGAAACTTTGAAAAGATACAAGGCTTGTTTAGTGGCAAAAGGGTTTACTCAAACCTTTGGTATGGATTACAATGAAACATTTGCTCCAGTTGCAAAACTCAATACCATTAGAGTTCTGCTATCTATGGCAGTAAATTTAGACTGGCCCCTTTATTAGATAGATGTTAAGAACGCTTTCCTGAGAACTAGAGGAAGATATATACATGAATTTACCTCATGGGTGTGAAGAAAGAGGCAAGAATAGAGTATGTAAATTGAAGAAGTCATTGTATGCTCTTAAACAATCTCCAAGGGCTTGGTTTGATCGTTTTACTAAGTATGTCAGGAATAATGGGTTTACTCAAAGGCAGTAGAACATACTCTTAAACAATCTCCAATGGCTTGGTTTGATCACTTTACTAAGTATGTAAGGAATAATGGGTATACTCAAAGTGAGTCAGAACATAGACAATTTTTCAAACATTCTGTGAGGTGTGAGATCTCAATCTTGATTGTATATGTAGATAATATTATTCTCACTAGTGATGACTTAGACGAATCAGCAAAGCTAAAGGATATACTTGGGAAGCAATTTGAAATAAAAGATCTTGGTCAGTTAAGATACTTTTCTTAGGTATGGAAGTGGCTCGCTCAAAAAGGGAGGTATCTATTTCGCAGAAAAAGTATATCCTTGACTTATTAAAAGAGATTGGAATGCTTAGATGTAAACCTTCATATACTCCAATAGATCAGATTATGAAGTTGAGTAAGGAAGTTTCTAATCTTGTAGATAGGGGGAGTTACCAACGACTTGTGGGAAAATTAATCTACTTAGCCCATACACAACCAGATATCTCATTTGTTGTAAGCTTGGTGAGCCAATAAATGCATGATCCTTATCAAGAACATCTAGAAGCAGTTTATAAAATTTTGAGATATTTGAAAATAACTCAAGGAAAGGGATTATTTTTTGGTAAAACTGATAAAAGATACATTGAAGGGTATACACATGCCGACTGGGCTGGTTCTATAGATGATAGGAAGTCAACTTCATGACATTGTACCATGGTTTGGGTAATTTGGTTAGTTAAAGGAACAAGAAAAATCTGTGGTGGCTAGGAGTAGTGCAAAAGCTGAATTTCGTGCCTTAGCAAATGCGACTTGTGAACTGATTTGGCTTAGAAGACTTCTTCAAGAATTGAATCTTCCGAATTCAGACCCCATGAGATTATTTTGTGATAATAAAGCTGCAATTAGTATTGCCCATAATCCGGTTCATCGTGATCGGACAAATTAGGTTGAAGTTGACAAGCATTTTTTGAAAGAGAAGATTGAGAGTGATGTAACTTATATGGCTTATGTTCCAACAACAAGAAGTTGCTGATACATTGACCAAGGGCTTGGCGAAACCTGTCTTTGATGGTTTACTTGACAAGCTGAGAATGATCGACATTTACGTCCCAACTTGAGAGGGAGTGTTGAAGTGAAGAGTTCGTTAAGAGTTCAACCTTTTATGGCTATTTTCTTGATTAAGTTTATCTATTTTTTGTTATTAGATAAATTTTCTATTTTATTAGGTTCTTTATCCTTTCTTAGGATGTAGATAAAATCAAGTTGTTAGGAATTTATATTTATCTCTAATTCTTGTAGTAGGAGTTTATATTTATCTTTACTTTCTGTAGTCTATTAAGACCTTTATATATTAGAGGGATTTGATGAAAATAAAATATGCATGGTATCACAATGATTTACCATTAATTCTAACAAAATACTTATATTTTTACAATGTAAGACAAGCACATCAACTTTCGATTCTCAACAATTCTTGCCCCAGTCTTTCACTAGGTCTATTGATGGATCTCAACCTACCAGTTAAATTCTTTCTACGACATACATACAATGAACAAAATGCTTGTTGCCTAAACACTAATAATCCCAACTCTATTAGATGCCTTCTTCCTCCATCTCTGGGTCATCTACTTCCTAAAATGTGTATCGCCACTATTAGGCTAGAGGATATATGGTTTTTAAGTATTCACGACATACTCTTGCACCAGAACGTGACCTTGATACTCTGATCCAAGGAGATGATACTTGATGGGTGTTTCCTGGACCCTATAGAACATTCATACTGCAACCAAGAGTTTATTCAGGCATATGAGGATGAAGGAGAGGTTATCTCGATCGTAAGATGTGTCTTGTCCACTTTCTTCCACTCTGAAGAGTAGAAGTTCACAACAATTTCCATACTTACATTCCTTGTAAGGATAAGTCATGCAAACTTGCGATTGATGGGGGTAGCACAAAAAATGTTTGCCAAAATCTACCATTTTTTGTTTGGATAGAAAAGACTTCATTACTTTTTACGGAAGAGATGTCTAGTTCCACTTGAAAAGCTTAGGGTGCAAAGGTATCATTAAGTTTTGGAAGAACTTGGATGTGTTTTCTTCAACAATTGGGTAACAATATTTTGCATGTTGCTTCAACCATACTTCTAAATGAAGGCAAATAGAAAGGAAGTTTGCAACAATGACAGGAAACAAGTAAAAGAATAGAGAAGTCACTAGCCTGCCCCAAATGAAGAATGAAGACCAGACAAATGAGAGAGTGCGTAAACTTGTAAACTACTTCTGAAATATTCGAGCAGTTTTTTATTTCCTCTTCTCACGTGCAGACATCCCCCACCCCCATAAAAGGGTATAACAGTGATAAAAATATAGCTGAATAATGAGATGGTGCAACCAATAAGAGTCACCTTAACCAATGTACATATCCTTTCATTTTTCCACCTATTCTACCCAGTAAGGCCTTAAGTAGATATTTAAGATTAGCATCTGCAGTGCACTAAGTAGTAAAGACAGAATGCTTTTCAATTCTTTCTCAATACAAATTGACCCCTTTCAACTGCAACTGTGCAGCCATTTTTGCCATTCCTATAGGTCTCCAACCTCTTTACTATAATTTCTGTGGTATTATCAACCTAACAGCAAATATAACTCGTATTTCCTTTATTATTGTTTCGATAGCAATCATTGTTCAAATGATAACTAATTTAGTCAATGAAGTCATAGGACTGTTCAACGCATCAGAAGGGGTACAAAAATGACTTTCTCAGCAACATCAGGCAGTGCCATTACCCTCTCGCACGTCAACACGTTTCTCAAGTGTCTTAGAGTATGGAAATAAAGGAAACGGAAGAACCAAAGCAAACTCGAGGATGCATTAATTTCTTGTGCAATGCATTCCACAAGAAAACTTGAACATGCTTAGGTTGAACAAAATACGAAGAAAGATAAATAGAAGTATATTAAAGAGAAATCTCAACGAATATTGAAGAAATGGAATTTAAATTGATTGAATTGTCTGTCATGGTGCATTGAGATTTGCTAATGTATATTTCCTGTCATCTGGTTAAACATTCAATCAAAATTCTCTAAAAAAATGCAATTTGAAAATAAAAAATTGAACAAGCTTCAAGAAGCATAATGAAAAATTAGAGAAATCGAAAAGAGTGATATCACTGAGAATCCTAATCAATCATCTGAAGCAATAGTAAGAAATTAATATATTCTGAAGATCACAAATCTCTTGAATTCACAGATTCAATAACACAGTTTACTCAAATAAATTTAAAAAAAATGCCTGCGTAGTAATCTGTCGTGGAACCCTTTGAACTGAACTACGGGTCGCAAGCTGTAAAATGGGCCTGCAAAATTGATTATCCATAAAATTGAAGGAAAAAAAACCCTCGAAGGAATAAATTAGATAAAACGAACATTTGCCACAGACTATACATGGGCGCGTTTACGAATCGGGAGTTTACCTGCGTAACATTGTGGTGTTGGATTCCGGGAATTATGTAGAGTTGGAAGTGGCGAGCTGAGATTTTAAGTAATGTTCGTAGACAAGGGGGATCAGCAATGGAAATAGAACGGTGCAGGCCGCAGTACAGCGGGTAGACGTGAAAGGGCCTGGAGGTTTCGGTCCGGTTCGAGTTAAATTTTGTGGAAATTACATCATCCCCTACTTTTCAAAACTATCAGATCTAAAATTTTAATTTTCAAAAATTAAATATTTTTTAATTAGATACATTATAATTATATATATTATAATTACCCAAACCCACCATAATTATATCATCTCATTTCTCTCATCTCTCTCTATCTCCGAAGCCACCATAATTAAATTTATTTCCCAAACCCTAATCCTCTCCCTTCCTTCTCTCGCTCTTCATAGTCACACTCCTAGTCGGCAGCCACCTATCCCCTCCCTCTGCCGTTGTCGTTGAGGAATGCCCACTGCCAGAGACACCTCCTACCCCGCTACAAAGCCACGTTTGATGTAAGAATCGAGCAGCGGTTCTCTCATTCTCTTCTCTTCTCTTCATATCTCGTCTCTCTCTCTCTCGCTCTACCCTCTCTCCCAAATTGATATCACCGTTGAGTAGCGACATCCGTCGAAGACGTGAGAGTCGAGCAGCGGCATCTGCCGCCACAGTGTTGATCAGCATCTACACAACATCGCAAATTTTAAGGGTTTTTTTTTATTTTATTTTTTTGGACAAATAGTTGTTTAGATCTGAGATGAGATATGTGTTTTGGTTTTGAATGTGGCGGATATGGTGGCGCTATTGTGGTTAACAGGTAGTGATGGAAGTGCGCGCATGCAGCAGTTGGTGTCGATCGTGCCGACGAGATGGGGTTGGAGGTAACACTGATAATTTTGAGCATCGTTACTGGTGACTGTGATGATTGGTGATCGTGATTATTTTGTGCGTATGTGCGTGCGACGATGGGTGTCGGACGTGCCGACGATGTGGGGGTTGGATGTGACTGTGATTATTTTGTGCGTGTAATCGAGTGTCATCAATTAAAATTGTGACTGTGACTTACTGTAATCGAGGTGTGACTAATAAAAGTCTTGATTTTTTCAATCTCTGACCTATAAAAAATTTTAATTTGTGGTTGGGAAATAACTTGTGACCTATAAAATTCTTGATTTATGACCATAAAATAAGTTGTGACCAATAATTTGATAAATTATAATCGATTTGCAACGGATAAATGAGTTGCGAATGTCACAGTTTACGGTCACATGTTTGAGTTCACGAGTCACAGTCATTTTGTATAGGTCACAAATCAATATAAACGGGTCACGAATTAATATGATCAATTAATTTGATAGTTAACAGTGGCTAATTAATTCGTCGTTAAGGTCATAGATCATTGTCACAGGTTTAAGTTCACAAATTACAGTCATTTTTTATAGATCACAAATTAATATTAACATGTCACATGTGTTTTTAGAAACACTGATCAAATTTATAGGTCACATTTTATATTACTAGTCACAAGCAACAATCAAGATGTCAAAAATCGTGTCATTGCACACACAAAAAAAAAATATGGCGGAGTTGTCGCCGGAATATTCTTCGGAGTTTGAACAATGTCGGAATCTGAGCATTCGTCGGAATAAATCGGTGGCAGAACGATAACCGGAGCAATCGTTGGAATCGGAATAGTCGTCAAAACGATCACCAAAATAGTCTTTGGAATCGAAATAGTCGTGGAACGGTTACCGGAGCGGTAAGGGTGGTGGACGTAGGATGAGTTAATTATATTATATATATGTGTGTGTGTGTGTGTGTGTCAAATATTTGATTTTAGAAATTTGAAAGTTGTTTTTTTATTTTTGAAATAGTATATAGTAAAAATCTGAGAAGTGAATTTTTCCCTTAAATTTTCATGGACCGATATGCCAATTGGAGACTTGACATGGCCTGGTCCGCAAAGTCCATATCAACCTTAGGCCCTATTTACCTGATAAGGTCAAAAATCAATCACCTGCAAATTCGACATTTAGCTTCACGTGTTTGACGTTTCTAGCTCCTCATAAAACTACCCCAACCTTGGGAATTCTTATAAAGTTCTCACATTTGTGCTACCAACGTATTAAAGACATTCTTAACATAACCGTGTTCTCTCACGACCACTAGTTGACAAAGCGCATTAGATGTAAGGCTAGTCGAACTTCTTGTCTATTGAATCAAATGCAAAGAAACGTCGCTAATTATTGGAACTTATAAAAGCCCGTTTGGCAAGGTTTGTGCTTTGTGTTCTACTTGTAAAAATGTTTTTGAGAAAACTATCCTAGGACTAGTTTGTCATAACTTTTGCTTTCTATAGAATAATTTTTAGAGTAAGTTATCTTAATTTTTGTTTGTAAATTGATTTTCAAAAGAGTTTCCTATTCCAAAAACACTTTTAAAGGACGTCAGATTTGACCAACTTTCTCTAAAAGTTCTTCTAATTAGAAAAAATATTTTCATAAAATTAGTCGAAGGATTCCAAAAGCAATCTCAAAAGTTTCTTCTAACTTTTTAAAAACAATGTCAAACATACCCTTAAATCATCTTTCTCTAGAAACTCTTCTATTTAGATAAAGTACTTTTGAAAAATTATACGAATATATTTAAAAGTAATTTCCTAATCGCAAAAATAATTTTGACTTTTCAAAAATTCTGTCGTATAGACCCTAAGTCATTGAGTTAGTTAATCACCACAAAATAATAACAAGAACAATGAACCCTTGTTCACCTTGTAGAATTTATAAATCCTCGTTGTTCATCTTGCAGCATTTATAACCTCTTGTAGATGTCTTTTTATTCTCTAGTTCATTGTGTGTTTTTTATTTCCTATGTCGATGGGACATTTGTTGGATGAGCAAAGCCTTAAAATTGCTATTCATCTAATGATTTATAATATGCAAGTCAAATTGTGCTCAACAACAACATGTGCGCATTGTGTATTACATAAAGGGGTTACATAACAATTTTCACTAATCAATTATAGGATTATTCTTCTTGAACATAAGGCAATCATGTGTGAAATACAATAACGACTATATTTTCAATTTTAATTAACTTTTAATTTCTACCAAGCAGGCTGATAGTGCAAAATTGTATATCTTTACTAAGGGCACATTTAAGTCCATATTTGATAGATATATTAAAATTAAAATTTTAATTAAAATTAAAGTCAATAATTAATTTAAATTACATATTTTATGAAATTCACAATTTTTTAGTTACATATTTTATTAATTTTTATTAAAATTTACTAAAACTCTGATTTTAATCCCACCAAATGGGGGATAAACACTAATGCAAAGTATCCTTCGACTTCTATAATTACATTTCACTCTTTCTGGTTTGAATAATAAATAATAGAAATAATAATAGAAACTAATTTATTTCCACGTGAATGGCACGTGTTTTAAACCATTTGCAATTTTTGTAGTGGCCATTGTGTAACCCTTCTCTACAGAGTATTGCCGCCGCTGTGCTAAACCAGGATCCCTCTTCCCGCCGCAGCTCTGTAAAACCCTGTTCCTAGCTCCGCCACAATGGTCGCCGCTAAGAAAACTGTACGATTCTCTCTGTCCCTCTTATTATCTCGATGACTTTTTTGTTTTTATCAAAACAACAATATTTGATTCTAATTTTTAAATTTTGTTTTTGTAATTTTACAGAAGAAGACTCATGAGAGCATCAACAATAGGCTGGCTCTCGTGATGAAGAGCGGAAAATACACCCTTGGCTACAAGACCGTCCTTAAATCTCTCCGCAGCTCCAAAGGTTTTTCCTCTTCCCTTTTGAATGAAATTATATAGTTTTTGACATTTTTGTAGTTCTGTGACGCTTACAAGGAGTATTTTATGATACGCATGCCTTTAATTGGGTGAATGATGACAGGTAAACTGATTCTCATTTCTAACAATTGTCCGCCGCTGAGGAAATCTGAGATTGAGTACTACGCTATGCTGTCAAAAGTTGGGGTTCACCACTACAATGGAAGTAAGCTGTCCGATCTTAACTAACTTTCAGTAATGATACGATTTTCATACGTGAATTAAGCATTTTTTTGGGAATTTGGTTTGTTTTAGTGTTGATTTGGGTTAATTTTCTGTTGGAATCCATCATGTGCTAGTTGTGGACAAATTGGAAATTTGCCTTTTGATTTTGATTTAACATTTGGTATTTATTTGATCATATTTTGCATTTTCTGTAGTTTTTTAGTGTATTTAGTTGGCACAAGATGACTCTGTGGCCTAACACTTGCACTGTGGCAACTCAAGGCCCTGAAAAGCAACATAATTCTTTCTAATTATCATTTAGTTTATCACCAACAGCGGCAGGAGAGAGCTTGACTAATGCCCAGGATGAGAGATTATTTTTTAAGATATCCTTTATTAGTTCTACACACAGTGGTGATACGGGTATTCGTTTAGTATTTCCTACCATGATTGGGTATTGATGCCAGAGTGAACTTTAAGCCATGTGCCTATGCTGTGTCTAGCATTTTTTTCCCTTTCAACTAGAGCTTAAGATCCTACACTTTAAGCTTGAGTCTGTTGTATTTAATTCAAGTGTAGGGTGGTAAACATTTAAGCCAGCCTGTAAGGAATAATTCTCTCGACTATTCTAGCCTAAGCCTTTTGTACTGGACCTGGATCTATGTTGGTTCTCTACTTCTATTTGACAAAGTAAGTTCATCTGCTATACAAGTTTCTTCTTTCACTGGGATATGCTATCTCGAGCTTCACTAAATGAGATTTGTTGTTGTGGAGAACATGTTCTTTCAAACTTTCTCAAGCACATACTTGTCATCAACCCATACTCCTCTCACATACCACATAACCTTTCCCTATCTCTCTCCATCCTTTCTCCTGCACTGGAAGGATTTTATGAGCTATTTCCCGTTGGAAAAAAATTGTACAATTTTTTTCCTTCCCTTGGACATTTGTGCACCTGATTCATATATTGTGATGATTTATATATTTTCCACTGGAAGGTGATCAAATTTCAAATTTCTCTTTCTGTTAGATAATGTTGACTTGGGAACTGCATGTGGCAAATACTTCCGTGTTTCCTGCCTTAGCATTGTCGATCCAGGTATGTGATAAATTCAGTCTGCTTCTGTTATGGTCCAATACTAGAGAAGTTGGATGGCCTCTTGACAACGTAATTGCTTCTTTGTCCATGCAGGTGACTCGGACATCATCAAATCATTGCCTGGCGATCACTAAAAAGAGAGTTTTTCATTCTTGTATCTGCCCCTTTTAGACTTCCTGAAATCATTTTCTGCTTCTAGAAGTGATCATCAAGTTCTTGAAATTTTGTTTCTTAATATCTATCTGTGCTGTTTCTCTATTGCCAAACCAAGTTTGGGTTCCAAACTTTGCGGGTGCCTTACAATTTTACACTTCCTAATGCTATTGGACATGACTAGTAACGGTGTTACTTCTTCTTGTTCTCGACTAACTATAGTTCTATTCTAGTTTTCCATTTTCCGTTTAATAATGATGTTCACTTTGCTATCGGGCACACTTGGCTAATAATAACAATAAAGGAATCATATGAAAAGTTAAAGGATGCAGTGTTATGTTTCATTTTTGGAAAAGATTATTGGATTTTCTCCATTTGGCTAAACTTAAAAGTTAGTGAAATGCAGTTCTAAGTGAATTTAAATTCTTTTTTTGTCCGTATACAAGTTATTTACTCTAAAATAAACTTTGCTTTAATTTAGTTTATTTATTTTCAACTTTAATCAATAAAAATTCATTTTTTTAAACTTTACTTATTTTAGGGCATAAAGTGCCTATATTTTCAACTTAAAACAAGGATTTTTAATACCCGAGTGAAGTAATATGCACTTGTAAACAATTCAACATCTTATAAAGGAATTTTTCTAACACCAATTAAAATTGTTTATTGGTTAACGTATTAACGAAAAATTTGATACAACACTAAATTATTGCACTATAA